>JAQQZS010000023.1:26018622-26030322 GCA_030068045.1 Platyallabes tihoni
CACCCCCCCCCCCACCCCCCCCCCCCCATGCTTTCTTGTAAAGCAATTACCTTTTCAGTGTTACTTTTTAAAAATTTGTTTAATTGTACACGTTCCTGTGAATGAGCTGGTATTATAAAAACTATAGTGTGTTGGACTGGGAACATTAATATAAACCAGTGATCTGCTTTGCAGCAGTGGAACTAATGTCAGAGCTGCTGTTGTGGAAAATCAATTAACACCTTCGGATGAATCAGAAGGTGTTAACTGACGTTATTATTTTGAACACAAAAACATATTTCATGTATTATATTAGGTCCTATTTTGAGATATAATTATAGCATCAGAGTAGTGTTGTTCATGTTATCATTATTTCCATAACTTTTGTTTAAATCAGTCAAATTTTGCAGTGGATATTTATGAAATCTTATTTTTATAAAGTATTATAAATAATAAGACAAAAAGATTTTGTAGAATTTATGAACGAATGAAGGATGCAGGTATCTGATTTTTCTTTTATTCCAAGATAACAAGATTTGAGTTTAAATTACTGTATATACATTATTATTTTTATACCTAATCAATTGAAAATTAGAAACACTGTCTGTGCACGTCTGGGGAGGAATAATGTACCTGTCCCTCCAGTCCATGGGATGTCTGGAAGTTCTTTTTGAACTGATCAAGCTGAATTGTCCTAATATTTAGAAGACACTGATCAGCAACAACATTAACATCATCACCAAGTGAACTGCACTGATGGCACTGATCATCATTTATATACCAGTAAACCCGGGGACGAGATCATCAGACCAGCCTATCCAATGTGGAAAGCCAATGTGGCCAACTGCCGAAACAAGTCGATGCTGGTTATGATAGAAAAGTATCAGAACACTCAGTGCACCACAGCCTGCTGTTTACGGGACTTATCAGGGAAATAAATCCATGGGAAGGTTATGGATAGGAAAGTGGATATTGAGCTTAATTGGGCTTAATTTGCATTTTAGTGTTATGGCTGATTGGTGTAAATGATTGAATATGCATATTTGTAAGCAATATTTTATGACTAATAGGTAACACGTCATATAAATGCTCCTGCATTATTTAGTGCAGTTACCAGGTTACCTACCGGTTAACAATTGCAAACATGTTAATGAAAAAAGTAGGTCCTAATAAGGAGAGGAAACCTTGATGAATATCTTAATATTGTTTGACTGAATTCTGATTGTCTCTAAAAGCCAGTAGTTCTGGCTGTAATTCATTCAAATATGTTATTGTTCATATAGTAGGAAAAAGTTAAAATATTGTCGATAGTGTGTGTAAGTTAGTGTAAAGAGATTCATACAGTATTGCATTTATAGAAGAGTCTCCAATCTCATTGCATTAGTAAGTTTTCCACTTGAAAACTTGAAAGGTTAGGGGAATTTGCATTTTTCTGCTTTCTCTGTAAAATAATGAGCTGTCTTCATGAGAGAGGGAAAAAAGAGACACTAGTGAGAAAAATATTGTTTATAGCTGCTTAAGCATAAGTGATAAATGGAACAAGATGTTTTGCAGACATTTCACATTAACTAATCTGCAATTTGCTGTATTATAAGAGGAATAAAACTATTTATGCTATGATGTTATTTAAAAGTAATAAAAAATGGGACGATACTGCCATTACACCCCCATATCATTGATTATTTTCCTATATTTATTCCCCATATGTCCTGTTATCTTTTATTTCATGCATACTCATAACTTAAGTGTGTACATTAATTCTGATGACTTAATACAAAAGTTCATAGTTCATTAATCTCTTACAGTAAATACTGTAAGTTGATCTGATCTTAATGTGAGCTGTTAATGAGACTTTTCCTCCGTCAGATGGCCCTTACAACCTTAAAGTGAACTGTGAGCAAGGTCTAAAGACTGGCGAGGTGTTCACTGTAAATAAGGGCGAGATGGTGTTTTTCGACTGCCTGGCCGACTCGAACCCTCCCAACACCTGTGTGTGGATTTCCAGAGACGACAACGGCACAGAAGTGCTCATGACCGGCCCTCGTTTTGAGGTGGCGTCTCACACTCTGGGCCACGCCACAAATTTCTTGTGCAGGGCTTTTAACAACGTAACCAATAAACAGGATGAGACTCAATTCACGCTTGTGGTGGCTAATCTCGGGAAAGGTAACCATTGGATGATATTTATCTGGATATTTATTATGATGTTCTGTTTGACTTTGTCAGGAGAGATATTATTTCCCATGTGTAATGATTATAATGATTTGACAGGGGGACATCATGATAAGCATGATGTATGCCTAACAAAGGCCACTGTTTTTTCAGTTGCTAGGCACATATTAACACCTTATGAGAAATATGTGTTGCATGAAAAGCAAATAGATGCTAACAGCTGTTCCAAGAACCTGCTGTTGTTTTTAAAAGCATCTAAATGTGAGGTTTAATGCTAACCTCAGCTTTAAATTTCAGAGAGATTGAAAATCAGATGTTCATTCTAAGATTCATTTTGCAAGTATTTGTGCATATTCATCCAGGGCAAAGTAGAATTTAGATCATTAGAGATCTTATATTTGATCTTATAATATTTTATAACTTAAAATTTTCATTGTTCAGACACAAATAAGCCACACTGATAATAATCAGTTACTGCGTTGTCCATCTATATATTATTAAAAAAAAACAGGCATATAAATAAAGTAAAATAATTAAAAAATTAGACATCTGTTTTCAGGTAGAGAAAATCTTGTCCAGGAGGAAACTGCCGTGTCCACTTTATCCGTCATCGCAGTCTTCTCATTACTCATTATTGTCTCCATGCTAATTGTGCTCTTCAAGAAGTCCTGCCATCCGAAAGAAGGTACTTCTGACCTCCGCATATAGTGCTTTGTGTAGTATGTGTGTTTGTATGTTGTATGTTGTATGTTGTGCTTTAGTGTCTGCGAGCTCAGTGCACATACTGAATGCAGGTCTGTCATTAGTTGTTTATAGAAAGTCTCACCCAGCCAAGCTGTTCTGGGATTTGAGTTTAAGCAAATGACAATTTATTCCGTAATTTGACTGCAGCTAGGAGCACGCTGAGGTGTGCAGGCTTTATCCAAATCAGCTCGAGTTCATGAGAAGAGGAAGTGCAGAATTTTTATTATCATTGTTTTTCAACTTCCTTTCATGGCTATGATATCATATCCTATTATGTATTTTCTCTCTCCTGTAGTGTTCATGAAAGTCTACAGCAGGTAAGAGAACTCGGGCTTGATTAGATATTTACTGAATGATATATTTACTTTATTACACTATGCTTAAATTTGTCTGTTTTGGTTCCTCCTTCTTAGGCCTATCCCAGAACAGAAAGGTCTACATCGTTCAGGTAAGCACCCTACATAATTTACTCACTAATGCAACAAGTGTGTGTGTGTGTGTGTGTGTTGTTAAGCGATGCTGTGTACATAACTCCTGGTCACACAGACGTATTACAACCAGTTTTATCGGCTTCAAAACTATTACCCGTAATTACAGGGTACAGGCTGTAGTCAGTGTAAGCCATAAACATTTGAAGCTTCATGATGACATCAGTTTCGATGTCTGTACAGTTTCAGAGACCTTCGTACTGGTCTTCGTAATAAGTCAATACTGGCGCATGGGCTTCACTGAGGAAGTAGGGAACTTGTTTTTCAGACAAAGCGAAAGCAGTAAATAGACATGTAAATAAGGAGTGCAAGCACACATAGTATATACTAAGAAGACTAAGATGCAATAATACTGAAAAAAATTATATACAGTATATATAATAACAACAGTAATAATAGCTATTCTATAAATAATAAAAATTGTACTAACAATTTAAATGAAAGCAAGCCTTTATAAAACATTACTGTTATTATTTAAAATATTATAACTAACCAAGAAAATTATTATTATTATTATCTATTCATTTTTATTAAAGTAAACAAAGTGCATTCACTTTGTTAAATACAAATATTTTGTATATTTATGTGTAAATTGTAAATAATAATAATAATGTATTAATTATAAAATATAATAATAATAGTAGTAGTAGTAATAATAATACTGTAATAATAATAATAATAATAATAATAATTATTATTATTATTATTATTATTATTATTATTAGTAGTAGTAGTAGTAGTAGTAGCAGCAGCAGTTACAGCAGCAGCAGTATTTGAACATAATCTTAAAATGGTAACAAACTAATAGAATATAGACAAAAAAATTAAATATACTGTATATACTGTACAAAAAAATTAACAAACAAACTAATAAATAAGTAAAAAGATTTTAACACTTGTTTAGATGCACAGTGTTTTTTTTTATTATTAACTTTAAAAAAAATTATTTATTAGTGTATCACAAAGTAATGATTGTGGATTGTAATCTGAATAAATTCTAGTTCAAAATCATTTTCAAGTTTAGTGACTGTTGCCTGTCTCCTTGCATTCAGACTTCATACTTTTAATGCATCATTAAATTGTTATCCTTATTATTTTCTTCTTACAGGCCATGAGGATGCCACTGAAGATTTTGGCATCTATGAGTTTGTTTCCATACCTGGGAAAATGGAGTCCAGACAGGTTAGTCATCTGTTCTGATCTTTTGTCTTTTCTGGTCTTTTGTCATTTGTCCATTTACAGTAGATCTAACCCCTAATGTGACATCTTATAACAATAAATGCTATCTCAGCATCTTGATCAGCTGTGCTGTTCTATGGTGGGGTGTGGCTCAGCAGTAGCTCATTTACATGATGCTTAAACACAGCATTTGGAAGAGTGAAACAGAGCTATGGGGTATGAGAAAATTGCACTTTTTGAGAGGTATTTCAGCTGGAGAATTAACACACAGACTGGAGGAACTCTGAGACCCCTTTAAACTTTTGGAAAAGGAAACTGTAGAATATGTGACCTTTAAATGCAAATACATTATTCAGAGTTAAGCTCCAAAGAGATTGCATTTGAAATGTGTTCCAAAGAGATGCAAATGCATTTATGAATAGAAACTGCACTATTTCTTATAAAGTAAACTTGCTGTAAAGGTTAACAGTGAATTTGGTTTAGAGTTTATTGGTATTGGAGAAGATTCTAGTTCAGCTGAGTGATTGAAATCCAATCAAGATATTTGAAGCAATAAACAGATATAGTTACAGATTCAGAGACAGACACAGCTAAAACATTGGTTTTCTGTAATATTCACTTTATGTTTTTCAGGCATCCTGTAGATCTTTGACACGGCTCGATTCAGCCAGAGATTTGCATACCATCTATGATGTCATCAAGCACGTTCCTGAAGCTTCAACCCTGAGTCTGCTGAAGTGAGCAACAATGGAAACAAGCAGGATGGATTCAGGAAAGAAGTGTTTTTTTTGCAAAAAACATTTTTTTTTAAACAAAAAAACAAAAACAAAAAGCACTGGCGATGCTGGTCAATGCCATCTTTCTTTATTTCTTCTTAGCATCACTTGAATATCATTTTACTCTTTAAACATTTCATAAGACCCGTAACGAATGGGGATCATAATTATAATCCGATCATATTTTTTTGAAGGTGATTTTCGTTATTTATTTACAACATATTTCACCAGGGTCTACAGTTTTGTATATAGCTTTTCTTGGTTTTGTTACCGTTACTTTCTTGTCACTGACGTTCAACTTTAGTTGTATTACAGAATATCTCAAAAACTTTACAATTATGATGTGATTTCGGTATCTGTTCATACGTTACCGGCTTAATCGATACCTAAGAGTATTTATATATTTATATACGGCAATATCAAATGCAGACTAGCCACTGCTCCATCTGTCATGCATGTAAATGTGTGAAAGTTTCTTAATCTAATACTGTATTTTTTTTTGCACATGTCATACATTGTCATAGAATTCAAATATGCTCTGCATATTAGATTGCAGATGCAATTTGTTGCAAATATTCACAGCGTTTAAGAAAAAAAAAAGCTCTTTATTTTGACAATAAAGATTTATACCAGTTGCATGTTGATTTATTCCATAGTGCTGCTGAAGGCTCAATTCTGATTGGTTGGTCAGAATTTATTAAATATTTTTCTATATCAGCTGGTCTTATATGGCAAGAAAATAAATAAATAAAAACTTTGTAATTAGGAACTGCTATAATATAAGTGATAACCAAAACATATTTACATGTTTCAGACCCAAACCCATTGAATATAACTTCAAAGGGAATGCAATTTGTTTACTTTAATAAAAATAAATAAATAAACTGATAATAATAATAAAGAAATGCTGATCTACATGTATAAAAAGAATAATACACTTTGAACCATGGTATTGTCTGCCATGTTTCGTTACTTATTTATTGTACCATGAATAGTTTGTCCTCAGGCCCTGTCCACTTCGTCGGGAGTCCAAACAAAAGAAACGACAGAAGGTTTAGAACACAATTCCAGCTGGGATCTTCCCTTGAGCCATGGCATTTATTAAAAAATAAATAAATAAAATAAATAAATAAGTAAAAAAAAAAGAAATAATAATAATAATAAAAATAAATAATAATAATAATAATAATAATAATAGATATAATAATAATAATAAACTCCGGAGGCATTTTCAATACTATGAATATATCTAAGACATCTAATCTAGCTAATTTCAACAAATAGCATTAATATCAAGGCTGTACAAGGGTCCATGGTCACCAGTTCAATCCTATTTTTTTTTTAAAATGTTGAATGCCGATGTTTTTAGATCAACTTCAATCAGAGCCTTTTTACTTTCATTTCATTTATCATCAATGCATATGGTGCACTTATAATCCTGACAACTAAAAGGCACTTTGGTATACAAGGCCGTTTTAGTGGAAGCGAGTCATAATACTGCTCCTACCAGAATAAAGTGTACGTGTGAGCAGGCTTTATAGTGGGAGACCATCTGTTCACTGTGTACTTTGCAGGAGGAGCAGAGGAATTACAGCAACAACTGTCTGCAGCTCCAACCACTCCCTCATTTGACAGGCAAATCATCAGCGCTGCCATTGTCTTTATTAACCAGGAACTAGAGCAGTATTATCCACTTTATTCGACAATCTTCTCTCTAGAAACATTTGACCAATTTTCTTATTGCTGCGCGAAGATTTCAATGTCTTCAGAGTTTCCGAATTATTTCATTCTCAGTACAAAACTTTAAAATACAGTACTATTCATTCATTCCTGGCAACTATGAACATATTGGTTCTTCAAAAGTTATGGAAGACTCTGTAGACACTTGTTTATATAGTGCTACTATTTGGCCCAAGGTTTGTGGATCCGTGATGATCATACCCATACATGAGCCTTCTCCAAACGGCTGGCACAATGTGACAAAGTTGGAAATGCACAGTTGTATGCGATGTCTTCCATTGCGGTAGCATTACAGTTTCCCTTTCCTGGATGAAGCCCAAACCTCATCCAGCATGATAACTCCCCTGTGTACACAGTGAGATCCAGGAAGACAAGGTTAAATCTGGAAGAACCTGAGCAGGATTTCATCCACTGTGGCAGGTGATGCTGTGACGTCAGCGGCAGGGTAAGGAGGCAGAGTGACATCGAGCATAGTGACCGAGAGGGGTACGATAACAGAAAATGGCATATTGGCAGAGTAGGGCATGGTTGCAGAGAAGGACATGGTAGCATAGGGTGCTTTTAGCAGTGATATTGGGAGAGCGGAGCATGGTGGTAGAGTGGTGTTCACAACAGGGCATGGTGGCAGAGCAAGGCATGGTGGCATAGGGTGTATTTACATAGCAGAGCTATTGGGAGAGCGGGGCATGGTGGTAGAATGGTGTCCTCAGCAGGGCATGGTGGTAGAGCGAAGCATGGTGGCAGAGGAGAGCATGGTGGTTTTGTAATAAGAGAATGGAGGAAGAAAGGTAGAGCAACAGTCTTTGTGGTGAATATCGGCGGAACTGGGCTTTGGAGCATTGTGGCATAATGGTGTTTTAAGCAGGGCGTGGAGGAAAAGCATGGTGGCAGTGCATGGGGTAAGGAAGATTAGGAAGGAATTATCTGTGGGGCATATTGGCAGAGTCGGGCATGATGGCAGATTGGAGCACATTGGCACAGCGAGTATGGTGGTATAGTGTTTTTCTAAACGGGGCATGATGGTAAGAAGGTACAGCAACATTCTCTGTGGGGCATATTGCCAGAGTGGGAAGGGGCATGGTGGCAGAGTGGAGCATTGTGGCTTAGTGGTTTTCTAACCACCAGTCATGGTGGTAAGAAGGTTGAGCAACATTATCTATGGAGCATATTGGCAGAGCCGGGCATGGTGGCTGAGTGGTGCATGATGGCAGGGTGGAGTATTGTGGTATAATGGTCTTCTAAGCAGGGCATGGTGGCATAGAATGGTGGCAGCACATTGTGTTAGGAAGCTTGAGGTAACATTCTCTATTTGCATCATCATTTCAATGTTAATATTAGTGCTTGACCATCTCAATCCAACTAACACATTGGCTATATTATTTCATAATAACTGTCTTTAGCAAGAAAAACAACTTACAGGCAAACAGTTAAAGTGACACTGGTAGCCAATGTTGTTTCATATGATAGACGAAATGGGTACAGTGAAGTTTGCATACCCTCAGGGGAAAAAACACAGATATTTATTTTACATCAACATGATATTCAGTGTTAGGTTTCATAATCTTTTGCTTATCACATATTCATTTCATTCTCTTTATCCAACCGTAATTTAACAACCATCATTATTTTATAAATAAAATGTTTGTCAGCCTCTCAGTTCCCCCCTACTGGCCAGGGGCCCCAAGCTCCTGCCTGTTGACAAGCATCACCTCAGCCCCTGGTGGTAATGAAGATGGATATGATCCATTTGCTCCAGTAAGCCACCATCATCTCCTTGGAATGGCCTTGTTGAGGAGCAGATGATTCTTTCTGTACTACTCTAAGTTGTTCATCAGGTCCATGTGCTCCACTTTCTGTCCATCCCTGTTGCACCCAATCTCCACAGAGTTGTCAGAAACTTTCTGAAGGTAGCAGAATGTCAGTACTGAAAGTCTGTGGTGTACACAGTGATAAGGAATGGGGAAGAGCACGGTTCCTTGCAGTTTTCTCCCTCTTCTTTTTCACCCTGTACATCGATTTTCAGTACAGGTTAGATCTTTCTATGTTCAGGAATGTTCTTGCTGATTATTTATAGTATTTATAGAATAGAGTCTTATTATCACTTTATTAGCCATTACGTAAGGCTCACAATTAGCATTAGGATTTCTATCTTAGAATTAAAGAATTACAATAACACTTTATTAGTTTCATATGAATTACTGCCAAATCTGTATGTTTGGGAGCCATGGGTGCCATGTTTAACATGACAGATGCATAACATCTAGAAACCACCATTTTTATATTTTTATGACCTGTAAAAACAAAAACAAAAATGTTCATTTAGTTGGAAATAGTATTATCTTCATATGAGCACATGACATTTTCTCTCAAGTACACCGTCTATATTTCCCTTTATTATCCTCATTATGGTGACACGGTGGCTTAGTGGTTAGCCCTATTGCCATGCACCTCCAGGGTTGCGATTCAATTTCCACCCCGGGCCTGTGTACATGGAGTGTGCATGTTCTGCCCGTACTTGGTGGGTTTCCTCCCACAATCCAAAGACATGCAGGTTAGGCTAATTGTTTTTTTCCAAATTGCCCATAGTGTGTGAATGACAATTAGGTGTTGAGCTGGCAACCCGACTCCTTAAGTAACTGTCACAGAAATTACGGATATATCTTCAGGGTTGGGAGTATCCCTTACCTGGTTTGCCGGATGGCACGGGGACGGAACAAATTGCCAAAAATTACCAAATATAGGACCATCATAGTAAGTCTTTTGCTAGACTCCTACTTGTTTAAAGACATTGATAACATTGTAGTAATCCAGGTCCTAAAAATGTCAAACACTGAACAGAAATTGCAATGTACACAATAGTAGACCGCCACTGGATCTCATATGGGTATGGTTTGTTGAGTTTGGCTTGATCTTGTTTTTATATGGTGTCTTGACTACATGCATATATTTATTTATTACACACATGCCTTTTGACCTAATTATGATTATAATGATTAAATAGGTCTTGGTAATAAAAAAAAGCCCTGAACAATCTATGGCACGGTGGTTTAGTGGTTTGCACCATCAGGTCCTGGGTTCAATTCCCATGTTGGGTCTGTGTGCATGGAGTCTGTATGTTCTCCCCATGCTTGGTGTGTTTCCTCCGGGTACTCTGGTTTCTTCCCACAGTTCAAGGATATGCAGATTAGGCTAATTGGTGTTCCCAAATTGCCTGTAGTGTGGAAATGTGCATGTGAACGTTGAGTGGAGGTCCTACCATGGTCGTACAAAATGGTAATTTTTTAATTCAAAATTTAAGTCAAAATTCCCCCAAAAATGTTGTATTCAAAATGTTTAGTGTTCAATACAGTACTTACTGTTTAAGGACTCTTTTTTTAAAAATTGTATTTTATTTTATTCTATCTTATTTTATTTATTATTTTTTCCCCCTATTTAGTACTCTTTCCTTTCTACTGGATAACAACCGTGAGCAACTGTAACCAAGAATAAGCAATTCCCTTCTGGGATTAATAAAGTTCTTTGAATCTTGAATCTAATAAACTTAATGGTCACCACTGGCCTCCACGCTCCCTAGTTGGACTACAGGTCCTAGATGGATGGATGGATGGATGAATTGTCTGTTTTTACAGCCTGTTTATATGTCTGCAGCTAATTTACGATTGTACATCACCTTGGGCAACTGTGTTGTGTTAAATGTGCTTTAAAAATAAGTTTGCCTTTGACTTGACTTTATTATGAAATAGGAACCGGCTTCTTTTGTCACATCACTGAAAGGTGATAATCAGATAAATTTATAATCAAATAATATAATGTTGCATGTCTTTTGATTAAAAAAAATAAGTACTTGATATATTTGTAAAGAATCACAGTGAAGGAAATCTAAGTTATGTAGAGCAGTAACACGTAATGTTTGGAGAACGTTTTGAAGAGAGCCAACAACCTACATACAACCTAAGGTTACAGTAGTGTGTGCAACAAGTGGGCATTGCTGCCATCTGGAGGTTGTGTAGCGCAACAACTGATTTTATATTATTATTATTATTATTATATTTGCGAGTTTGCATGTTCTCCCTGTGCTTGGTGGGTTTCCTCCAGGTACTCCAGTTTCCTCCCAAAGTCTAAAGACATGTAGATTAGGCTAATTGGCAAAAAATTGCTCGTAGTGTGTGAGTGTATGTGTGTGTGCCCTGTGATGGATTGGCACCCTGTCCAGGGTGTACCCCGCCTCGTGCCCTAAGTTCCTGTGATAGGCTCCAGGTCCCCGTAACCCTGAATACAGGATGAAGCGGTATAGAAGATGAGTGAGTGAGGACATTATGAGGCACAATTTGTGTTGTATTCATATGTACTGTAAGATGTACTGTAGTAGTCATATGTAAGATAATTTGAGATGGTATTTGTGTCTCTGGAATCATAAAACTGATTAAGCTGATTGGTTAATACTTGTGCACACAAAAGTAAAAGTAAGTAAAAAAATCTATTTTATATATACATATATATGCAGAGCATATATATATATATATATATATATATTAGTGATGCGCGAGTCGGGTATTTTTCCAACCCGCGGGTCCCGCTTTTATGAAATTATTTGGCCCGCCCCCGCCCCCCCCCCCCCCCCG
>JAQQZS010000023.1:26033338-26046465 GCA_030068045.1 Platyallabes tihoni
AGACACTGTATATATATATATATATATATATATATATATATATATATCTATATCTCCTTAAGGCCACCAGCACCGAGCGGGGCATAGGGCAAAAGTTTGGACACACACACACACATATATATATATATATATATATATATAAAATGAGGCTATTTAAAATGTTCTATAGTTATATTGTGATGTGTATAGACACTGTTAAAAAAAATAACGTGAGAAAAACTTGTAGGGTTAGAACTTGTAGGATCCTAAGGTTAAACTACATATCCCATACGGCGCCGCGGTATTCTAACTGTCACGTGGTGCAGAAGAAACATGGCAGCTGTCTGGCATAGCAACATCTGATTCGCTGTTTGTAATACATTCATGACTAAACGCTGTTTATTGTAGTCCTTACAACTGACGTTCATTTGCTTAGCGATGCAGAAAATTAAATCTTTAATGGCCCGACAGGTGAGTCATAATACCCGTTCATATTTATCTGTTTATGTTTATTATTTAGCATTTTTGCTGTCAGAGCCCTGAGGAGTCCGGAAGTGCTGTTAGCGAGCAGTGCAGTGAGTCTGTGTGCTAGCTGTAAACACTGATCAGCATGTCGAAATGTCATTTCATCTTTAATAGACTTGGGACCGTGTACGTTTGAAAAGATTACATTCTTCACCTAGGTTACGGGCTAAGCAAGAGGAGATTTATCTATCTATCTATATGTGTGTGTGTGTGTGTGTGTGTGTGTGTTCGGGCATCTGCGACGAACGGTACCTTTAACAAACAAACAAACATCTGCAGTATAAACCTGATCAGAGTCATGTTACTAATGCAGAATAAGAGATCTCAATCATTAATGTGTATGAAGTCTTATTATTTAGGGCTAGTCATTTATTATTATCAGGTCCAGAGCTTGACTTGGGGTGGTTCATCACTTACCCAGTAATCCAGGCCAAAACAAATCGTGAAAATGAGCACGTGACATAACTGAAAATAACTGACATTCTGTGTTTAATGTATTTTCATTACTGTGCTGTTATGCTGCATAATTGCACTTAGTGAGACTTCTAATTTTACATTATCTATCTATCTATCTATCTATCTAATCCTAACAGGGCTTGAAAAGCCCTCAAGAGAGTATGGCGGATATGAGTCCTGTGGAGAGCTTCAGAGTCCCGAGTAAGGTGAGTTGACCCGGCTTTCTGTAAACTGCTTGACTTTAACTCCTTTCGATTTTTCAAATTAACTACATATTTTCACATGTTAGTGGCACGGTGGCCTCGCACCTCCAGAGTCCCGGTTTGATTCCCGCCTCGGGTATGTGTGCATGGAATTTGCATGTTCTCCCCGTTCTTGGAGGGTTTCCTCCGGCTACTCTGGGTTTTCTCCCACAGTCCAATAACATGCAGCTTTGGTTTATTTGCGTTCCCAAACTGCTCAGAGGTTGTTCAATTCAATACAATTTTATTTATATAGTGCTTTTAACAATGGTCATTGTCTCAAAGCAGCTTCACAAAAATGAAAGAAATTTTTAAAAAGAAAATTTATGGAAGTGTGTATGTGTGAGAAAAATGTGTCTAGATGATAATGAGATGAATGAATGAATGATGAATGAAATGTCTCTGATGAGCAAGCCAAGGGTTACGGTGACAGTGGCAAGGAAAACCTCCCTGAGATGGCAATAGGAAGAAACCTTGAGAGGAACCAGACTCAACAGGGAACCCATCCTCATTTGGAAAGTTCAATATAACAGAAGTTCTTTAAATTAACATGAAGTCCAGATCAGCATAGTGATGGGTCAGCAGGTGGGCAGATGTGGTCTGGATCACTGGAAGCAAAGGAGCAGCATGTGTAGCTCCAACCATCATAAAGCAGAATCCAGCTGGAGCTAGTCCTTCTCTGGATGCCTCAGGATCCTTGCAGGGTCGGCCTTTGTCTGCTGAAGCTGGCACAATCTCCAGATGCCTCGGGATGGTTAGTAAGATAAAGAACACCTTTTATCACCTTTATGTTGTGAATGGTCTCGTGCCCTGGGATAGGCTCCAGGTCTTTTGCGACCCTCTATACAGGATCAAGCTGTATAGATGATGAGTGAATGCATATGTATGATTGAGAGGCAGAAACTGAGTGCTGCAGTGTGTAATAAGGAGTTTTGCATCTTATATTAGATTGTGTTTATAAAATAAAAAAGTATAGATGCATTGTTGAATATTAGACAGATGGCTTAATTGTAACAATGCATGCATCAGCTGTAACACCACTCAGAAAAGCTGAAAAATTGTGAGTAATAAAAATAAATCGTTATATTTCTGTTATACACATGCAGTCAGGTTATAAAGACATTCAGTTACTAATTTTGATTGTTGTATGGTGTATAACAGGTTTAATCTGGTTTAAACAACACTGTTATTGAAAAAGGAAGAAGAGAAGTGTCCTGTAATTACCACCAAGAGCATTGAATTACTGCGAGTCATAATTTCCCTTTCAATCTTTCCTTGTTTCACTGGTTTTAAAGGTCTGAGGCAAGATCTGGTTCTATTATAACGTGGTCTTACGCTTGCACAGTTGGTTGCACATGTATTTCTTTGCTAAGAGTTATTCTGTTAAGTGTACACAGCTGCACAAATTTCAGAATTTGAACAATTATTGGAGAACTTTTTTTTTTTAGCCACCAAATGTGGATCTAACTCGAGTGGACAAATTCTGCAGTGCTTTTTTTTTTTCCACATAACCACAAATAAGTGTTTAATGAACATAATGCAGTCACAGGTGCATATTGTACATGTTACACTTGTGAAGGTTCTTTCCTTACAGTAGGTTTTCAAATTATTATTTTTGTATTATACTGCACATGTTGATTTCATCAATAATAATAATAATAATAAAAGTTTAGAATGTTTTAGAATGTTTGTCTCAACTGTTGGGGAGTCCATGTTATTGTAACTCAGGGTAGTTTGAGCTGCTACTCTGGAAGGATTTGACATAGAATTATAACCTACAGTACTTCTGTTTTTTTGATTTTTCTGTTTTTTTTTAATGTATGTTTTTACATAACTTGGTTGCTTAAGCTTTCGGCGAGACGGCTTTATTACCGTGAGGTGTTCATATTGGTTATGGGCCAATAGACAGAGCACAGGCGCGGGCGTTGAATTGAAATTGGAAGAAGTTGAATAAGTATGTATTTTATAATTTCTTTGGTATGAATTAGTTGGATCGCGTGTGGCATCTCAGTCATATTTATAGCTTCTTCTTTTATAATGGCCTGTGCTCATGGGTAGTATCAGATTCTCACACTTGACATGGTTGGGTGGGACTGATAATGAATAGTGTGATGCACAAAAGCCTGTATCCAATTATTCATTGGTAGTGTTGCATTGCTCAGCTCTAACATTGCAAAGCTACATACTGTAGTTCCTCACTACTTTTTCTCAGTTTAGTCCATAGTAAACAGAATACCAATAAGGCTTGCTAAGGATTAGTTAGTAATAAAGAAATCTAATTATCATCATTCAGCTATAGCTGTTACACATTGTTATGGCTTTCTGTGCTGCTCTGAACAGTACAGAGTCTCATGAGATCCACAATGGGTTAGTGTGAAATGTTTACTGAAATGTGTGTTGTGGTGTCAGTATGCGTTACTGTACACCATAACACAGTGCAGTGCTTCTCAATTCTGGTCCTGGAGGACCACCTGCCCTGCACATTTAAATGTTGTCCTGCTCCGTCACACCCACATCGATTAAGTAAAGGCTGATTAGTTACATCAGGTGAGCTGGAAGCTGAGAAAAAACTAAAACCTTTTAGTGTTTCAGTCTTAAACCTCATTTTAACTAGGCCTGTCTAGATTATAAAATGTAAGCCAAGGATTCATTGTCACAGATTGTGATTAATAAATTAATTGTATTTTCTGTTTTCCTTAATAGCAATGTAATGTACATACAACATGTTTTGTGAATTTATTCAAAAATAAAAAAAAAATTAAATATCCAATTAAAACTTGGTCAAAGCATCTTTGGCAGCAATGACAGCCTCATGCCTGCTCCTATGGTTTGTTGGCATTATGCTTTGGGTCATGGTCTTGTTGAAGTCTGCACAGCCTGAGATCCTGAGCAGAAGATGTTCACTCACTTTTTTATTTTATCTGCATCTATTTTCCCTCTATACTGGGTAATCTCCCAGTCACAAAGAGAAACATCCCCACAGCATGATGCTGCCATCACCGGGTTTGACCATAAAATTCCAGATTGTTCAATATTTGTGTCATCACACCAGGTGCTTTTTGGCGAATTCCCAGCAGGCTGTCATGTGCCTTTTAGTGGGGAATGGCTTCTGTCTGACTGTACCATATAGGCCTGATTGATTGAATGCTTTCTGTAAGTCTCTCCCATCTTCACATGGGAACCCAGAATTTCATCTATAGTGACCGTTAGGTTCTCGGTAACCTCTCTGATCAAGGCCCTTCATTCTCAGTTATTCTAGTTTGGTTGGGTGGCCAGCTGTGAAAAGACATCTGGTTGTTCCAGATCTCTTCCATAGATGGACTACAGTCAAGTATCTCATGGACTACTTAAAAAAGAAAGCTTAATAATTATTAATATGTGGAACCTTTCTGTAAGGAGATGTTTAGTTCACAATTATAAAGATGTTTGGGTAACATCAGTAATTTTTCCGCCACTGGAAAGTCTTCAGGACAGAGGTTCTGGTTTCACACTAACAAGACAACCTGCATCTTATTAACTTAAAAAAAAAAAAAACAGTAAGAGAGTGTGGAGAGGGAATAACAAGAATTTGTGTCTGCTATTGGTTATAGCTACATTATCTCAACAGGAACTAATTTGTTTACTTGGCGTTCCATAATGTTAAGATAAAAATTATTGCCAAATTCCTTTGGAACAGGAAGAATAAATGACAAATAAAACACTCCAAGATGTGCTCTTGGTGTTATTATTGTCCAGAAACAGTATACTGTATTGTAAGTGCATTTTTATAATAGTTAATATGGTACTTACGTATGTAATATCTGCACATAATGTTTTTAAGCTTTTACGGAGATTGCTATATTTGTGACGGGTTTAATCGCAAGGTTTTTTGCGACTCTAACCTAAGTGTCTGGGAGCACATGGCCGCATGTTAATTCACATTATGTGGCTATATGAGGCTTTGGATTCCATTCACAAGCATGTTTTGAACGTCTTGAACCCGTTTTATGCCCTGACACTACTGGTAAGGGGCAGTGGTGGTTCAGACAGTTAAGGCTGTGGGTTACTGATCAGAAGGTCAGAAAGTGTTTCCACTTTGAGCCATTGAGCAAGACCCTTAACCCTATCTGCTCCAGGGGCACTTTATCCTGACTGACCCTGCACTGTGACCCCAGCTTCTTAACTGGGAAATGCGAAAAAAATTATTTCACTGTGCTGTTTTATATTATTGGTCTCTTTCTTATTAGTTCTCTTTTTTGGGTTTTAGATATTTCATCATTTAACATTTTTAGTCATAGTCATGACCTATGATAAAGCAGAATAGGACTAGGAAACGTGGCAGCAAATGTGTTCTCACCCACACAAAATGTATCATGGTGTATATCATTATCTTTTTATACATTTGGAATCATCATCAATCATCATATTTCAAAGGATCTTTATCATTGGACTTTGTTCTTCCACTGTTCCCCATACCTGGGCCAGTAGATGGCACTGTAGTCATAAAAAATAAAAAAGTTAGAACTTTAATGATTTAATGATAACTTTTTGTTAAAAACTGACTCTGTGTTTCCTGTGGCAAAATTGCAAAAAGTAAGAAAAGCAGTCTGAGATTCCAAACAGCCAAAACAATCCAATTCGTACAGGGATCACTTATCTGTGGTGTTAATTTTCTCGAAATGATTCGATACATGATATGGTGTTTACAGTTTGATGCAATAACAATGTATGACTGCAAAATACTATAAATGCTTTGTTTCTTTTCGAAAAGTAAACCTTTTCAAGCACTGGTTTTATTGCTGTAAAAAAATAACGACATATAGTATACATCAAAAATAATATTCTAGGGATCCAAAATTCTGTCCAATAGAGTTTAAAATAATAATTTGGCTGATAGCTGATGCCAATACTGATGTTATTTTTTGTTTTGTTTTTATTTACCTTTTTATTCCAGAAAAACTAAGAAATCTTAGGCTAAAATAAGAAAACCAGAAGCCTTTTTAGCTTTAACAATAAGAATTCAGTACTTACATAGCCCAACAAAGATCTTTTTGTGAAACATACATTAAATGTAATTAATGTCACTATAAAAGCTTTTAGAAATGCAGAGTATCAGACCTTTGTATCTTTTTTTTCATTTTACATGTTTTAACTGAATATGTTTCCCTTGTACAGTAAAGGTACAGTACTCCCACACAGCTGACATTTTCTTGAAACCAAATCAAGTGTCTGTCATTTCGGACAAGTAGTATAGCACCACGTATTGGATGGTTCTTGAAACTGCAGCTGGGTGTTGATGCGGCGTCATATCAGTTACTGGCATTGGTGAATTTGATCTTATTTGTTGATAGGCCATGGTTAGGCGAATATCAGCCTATACCAATGTACGGCCAATAAACTGATGCATAATTAAATATGTCCCAAAAAATATTATGCTAAAAAAAAAAAAAAAAAAAAAAGATTTATTAAAATTAGTTTTTTTTTGTATCTCCGTGTATTTATACATGTATATATTTATAAGCGATAAATATGAACTTCCCAATCCCCACAGTGACTTCTTTAGCCTGGACTGAGGCAAGTAAAACTTGTGTGAAAAGAGTTGAGGAAAGGTAACTGTGTAAGACGAGAAGGTGGAGAGGGGGAGGGTCTCCTTCCTTTAGCTTCACACACACACACATGCACACACACACAGCGCCTGTGCGCACAAATGGAAACACTTATCTGTCTGGATTTATTTTTAGTTTTTTTTAAAGGTAAATTGCAGGTTAAATTGTTTTATTTTTACTTTATATTTTGTCTTAATTATTTTTATGTATTCATTTTTTTGGGGCTGTGGAACAAATAATTAGAGTTTTCATTATTTCTTATGGTAAAATTCGATTTGATTTACGAGTGTTTTGAAATATGAGCCCTTGAACGAATTATGTGCGTAATCCAAAGTTCCACTGTATTTGTCTGTCAAAATTTTGATTTAAAATTTTTTTTGCCCCATCCTCACTTAGCTGTGCTTGGGCTCATGAATGACTGACAGAGGGCTGGCTGCATAAGTACAACAGCACGGATACGAGAGGGAGCAGGACATTGTCTTTCCCTTTCCTCTCATCACAAGATGCTCTTTTAAATTAAACAGAACTTAGTTGTATTTTTTTGATCAGCTACATTTAATAGCACTTGAGTTTAACAGCTTAGGCTTTGATTGATTCATAGACGTGACGGCGCCTTTTATGTGCAAATAGATGTTTATTCCTCTGTGCGTGGGGAACAGAGGGATGAGAGGTATTCAGATTAAAAGACAGCATTGTTCAACTGTATTTCGGACGAAAATCGAGCGAGGCCCCCGTGAACCTCTCTTGATGGCAAAACTTGACTTGTGCACCTTGTCTTCAAAACAAACAACTGGATAAGACAATAGCCTGATAAAGATTATTACACATCTGATGGAAAATTCGGTCTGAAGTCATAAGCAGGAGCCAGTCATCTGATGGTTTTACACATCACTGCTTTCTCTTAGTGTCTTTCTCTGTTTCTTTCTCTGTTAGAGCGATGATTCATACTCCTCAAACTCCTCTGTCTTCTGCACATAAATGCATGGACTCAAAGCCTCCCCCCACCTTTCCCAAACACCCACACACTCACCCTTCTACATGGAATAAGGTGATGTCATCAAAAAAAGAATAGTGAAAGACATTAGATGTGGCTGAATCCATTCCAAATTTATAACAATTCCAAATATTCCCTGTATCATTACCACTAGAGTGTGGGGTGTTTATTTTTAAACAGTTCTATACATTCAAGCTTAAAAAAACTGTGCGAGAGGAGTTAGTGAGTTGTTTGCTCATTTAAGAAAAAAAAAAACAGGTGAGTGTAAGGTTTGGGATAAAAAGGACACATTTGGATTGCAGAGAATGTCAAGCCTAGACACTCGAGTGACTATCTGATATTTACATTACACTTGGCATTTGGCAGACGCCCTCATCCAGACAGACTTTACTTTACTGAGGATTAAGGGCCTTGCTCAAGGGCCCAACAGTGGAAGCTTGGTGGTGCTGGGGTTTGAAACTTCCTTTCGGTCAGAAGTCCAACGCTGCTCCCAACGGTGCGTGAGCTCACAAAAAGATGTAGGAGAGAAAAGATGCGGTCAGCTGGTGTCACATGGCCTGGGGTAAATACGTGATCGTCTTCAGCCCTCCCTGACTGGTAGTTGCTGGGAGTGTTCGAATGAATTTTAAAAAATACCATGAAAAATAATAATGACAATAAAAAAAAAAGTATACAGCATGCTTGTCAGTTACCCGGATTATTACACCGTAATACATAAAGGCAGGTGGAACAAATGCATATTAAACATATATAGATTTGACCATGGACATTTGTTCAGTAATACATATTTACAGTTATGCTTTACTATCGTACAGCGGTGTGCAGCCTTATAATACTTTTATGCTTGACTGCAAGATATCCACTGTGGTTAATGAGAGCCACAACTTTAGGAAACATAAATTACCTGTGTGTGTTGTTGTGTTGTGGCTTTGATGATCCAAAGTCTTCTACCACTGTATATATAACTGTGACCCTTACACAGACCCTGTCCAAAAAATAATAATGGTCATGTCCTTGCAGAAAGTATGAACATACAGTATGAATGATTTTGTTCATAAAGAATTTTCTATGCAAGCACAGTATCTGTGTTATCTGTTACTGTGGAAATTATGACTCATTAATACTTGTGCATTACAATAATTAATAAACAACCTTTGTGTAAACAGAATGTCGAATACGACAATGCTCTTGTAAATATTGAGTAAGGCTTCTCAGTGTTCTTATGCATGGAATCAGTTATATATTCTTCACCTTATAAAAGAATAGTCATCATGTAGTCTCCAGTGTGCTGATGCGGCAGTAGCATGGCTCACACATTTGGCAAATCACTACTTCTTCACTGAGAAGGTGTGTTCAGGCTGTTTCTCTCTCTCTCTCTCTCTCTCTTCAGATTTGAGATGACAGTCAGGAAACATCCTGGGGCTTTTTGTTCCCACAGTTGTTTCTGTTTTTCTTGGACAATTAAAGATGGCCAGGTGCCTCTTGGCGCAACCCCAGATCTCTGAGATAGCAGTTAGACTGATGTTCCTCATGACTGCTCCTTTTGTTTTTCTTTTCTTTAGTTTTTTCCAACCTGAAATTGGCCCTTATTGACAAAGTCATGCATCTCATTTTTTTAAATTCATACATCTGACTCTTTGCAGATGAATTTCCTTTTTCCGTTTTTTTTTTTTTTGTGCTGGCTCTAGCGTCCTTTCTTTCCATCTTTGTTTTAAAAACACCTTTATCTTTATCCATGTTCTTGTGTCGTGCCTGCTCACGTGTTTTTGACAGGCTTTCCTTTTTATATCTTTCCAGTACTTTTTTACGATTTGTAACCTTGGCGGTGCCCGGACTGCTGGGAAAACATCAATGAGCTAGTGAGCATTAGTAAACACCAGTCAGAATCTATACATGGGCCTATCAATCAAACCTTTTTATAGCTTGGGAACAACTACAATAGCAGATTATCCTGTTGGACTTCCAAAGCCTGAGGGCTTCAGTTAGTCTCGTGTGTCCGTTTCGCCCCCACGTGGTAGTCAGAGTTGCATTGAAGACATTCTCTTCATGATCTTATCTCATGGCTTAAATATTAGTGTAAGCAGATCAACAGTGACCTTAAATATTTGCACCCCTGTGACATTCTCTAAATAATGTGATTTGTATTCAAACGGGTCTCATTAACACATATAATGACTTAAAACAACAACATCTGTTTACCAAGTTAAGAGTCTATAGTGTCTGGGGAAAGAAAGAAAAATAAAGTTGACAGTTCTTTAAAATAACAAGCAAAGAGGAGGTTATGAAATTGTCTTTGGAAGATCCTTACCAGCAGTGAAACCCATCATTCGGAACTGGAGAAATATATAGACAACAAAGAGACGACTGTAAAGAAGTAGAAGAGACATAGAGTCCAACCAACGTGACCAGATTCACATAAAGTGATCGGCAGGAAACCTGAAGATGTCTGTAAAAGCAAGATGAATAAAAGTCTGCGTTTCTTTCACATTTTCATTCGTCTTTAGTCATTGCTTTGTTCCTAACAGAGTTATGATGGATTCTGAGCTTATCTCAGGAATCCTGGGCATGAGGTGCAGTTATATCATGTTAATAATAATAATAATAAATATAGTTGCAAGCAACGACGAGTCAGGGGCCTGGGCGCACCACGCAACTTGTGTGTTTTTTGAGCATGTTAAGACCTCCAAAACACCCTGGATGCTGGGAAAAAAGCATCACACTATGATGACACTGAATGTGATGTCATTCAATATGAGATCACTCATTTTGAGCTTGTTCAGGTTACCATTATGACATAATACATTATATAACTATATAATTATACTGTATAAGGAAGTTAGCATAAGTTAAACCTTTTGAGATATTGAAAATCCCTTCGCAATTTTGCATCTTTCATGTCTTGTGATCACATGTGCCCGGTTTGGTGGCGATTGAATAAAATCCCAAGGAGGAGTATACCAAAAACCTTGGGTGTGTTTTGCAAACAACCCAAAATAACTGACTTTCTGTTGAGTAGAGCTCATAACATGCATAGTGAACATTGTTCAGCTCAATGAGATCTACAAGTTTTCTAATTTTCATTACTTTTTGAGCATGTTACGACCTCAAAAAAAGGCCCAGAAAAACCAGTTGTCATAGTGCTTGGGCCCTAATAATTATCAGTGTATGTAGCTGAAATGTTAAATTCCCCTCTTTAACGTCTCTCCATATTTTGGTTATCCCTGAAAATAGTTTGACACAAAAACTAGTTTAAAAAACAAGCATTTCTGTCTCTCTGCTACTGAGGCCAAACCATGATAGAGCTTGTTGATTTTGACCAGATGACATGGCGAACATAACCCGACTAAGCCATGAAATTCCTCAGGGCATCATGTGCTAACTCTTTCAGTAATCATTTGCACCTCCTTGGCTTACAGTTACCCTTTGCACAGAGCAGTCTAAGTTTCCTTAGTACGCCAGCATTTCATCTTAAATTATTTCTGATTAGTTAAATTAGTTTCATCAGTCAATTTATTTAAGTTCCCATTTTTGCCTAGTGCTACAGAACCTGATCCGATGAGACAGCTGGTTTTAATCGAGAATTATCGCACAGTCCTATTTCCTAATTATCGCACAGTAGTATTTCCCGTCATGGGTAAACTTAATGGTTTTACGTCATGTTGTCAATCACTCATCATCCCGAAGAAAATTAACCAAGTCAAAGTTTGTAAAAGTCTGTGTAAACTCTTAACTTGCTTGTTGAAAAATATACTATCAGCATATTTTATATAAATATAATTTCAGTGCGTTTATGTGCTACAGAAGCTGCTGTGAGTTGCTAATACGAACATTTTTAAAATGATCAAACATCGCTTGAACATAGTTGATGTTCCCTGTTCTGAAACTATGCTGTGCAGGATTTGAAATGATGGAGGGGATAGGGGGCAGATGGAGTCAGACCTTCTGTCTTTTAAACCATAGTTGCGTCATAGGCCAGCTTCCCAGCATTATTCTTCAAATTCTGCAAAGCTCTGTCTGCTTGTGGTTTTCTATTTATCGATGAGCCTGTGGTAATCCTCATGGAGATCCATAAGGAGTTTCCCATCGGGGTAGCAGTGTTAAGTGCTAATCGCTTTAAACAATGATAAATTCATCAAAAGAAATGGTGCATTGGACCACAGTTTGGAAAGAAATGCTGCATTTTGTCCAGTTATCATGTTCCAGACAATATTGCTGACTCTGAATAAGCTTTGGTTCATATATATTTATTTATGTCTCTCTATCTCTCTCTTTCTGTCTCTCTCTCTCTTGATGTCTCTCAGGAGGAGCTGAGGGAGCTGAGGGAGCAGCCTATTGATCCGCAGGCTGAGCAAGAGATCATCGACAGCATAGAAGAGGTGTACTTTTCCAACGACTCCACTGACATGGTGCAGTACGAGCTTGAGGTGCGTTCGCTTAGTTTAACACCTGTATTAACTCCCAGGACCGCCTACTGAGTCTGAAACCTACCACAAATTCTCAAGGCAAGAGTGAAGGCATAACTTTCTCAATCATTCAGGAAGGAAGCGTGAACCCTGAAACTGCAATTGTGGGCTCGTGTGAAGATTGTAGCCAAATCCAGGATTGATGGATTATCCATTTATTGTGGGTGTGAAATCTCATTAGATTTGGTGATGCATTACAAACTGCATTATAAATGAGTATGACCAGGCAAGGGGAAAGTAATTCCTCTTATTCGTGCACTGCTTCCTTTATTTAGAGTTTATCTTTATTTATTTGGCAAATGTTGGACAGTATTACTTAAAATGTCCTTCAAAGTCATTGTGCATCAAATATTTATATGGAAAATTGTGCATATGTGAACATTTTTTTTAAAAAAACTTTTGAAGACATCCATCGAGAGGTGAAATTTGGATTATTGTTGTTTTGCTTTCTTCCTTAGAGCATTGCAAGGTTTGATTTGCTCTCTCTCTCTCTCTCTCTCTCTCTCTCTCTCTCTCTCTCTCTCTCGCTCTATCTCTCTCTCTCTCTCTCAGAATCTTCCCCCAGACCTGAACCTGCAGGAGCTGGAAGAGTACAGAGATAAGCTCAAAAGACAGCAAGCAGCTGTAAGTGTAGATTAAAGTACATTAATTAAATTAGATTACGTCCTCGCCCTCACAATGTTTCATCAACTGCTGTTGTTCTCCTTCCCTCTTCTTTTTGAAAGAGGTTTATTTCATTTTCAGGACTTAGAAAATAGAGGTCCATTGGCATGTTGTACTGGCTAACCCCAATCCTTGTGCAATGACTACAGATCCAGTAATGCGGAAATGGCGGGTGCTGCTATTAGCGGCGAAGGAAAAGAGATGGAAAGAGTAATTAATC
>JAQQZS010000023.1:26063154-26075394 GCA_030068045.1 Platyallabes tihoni
GCACTGCATCCAGTGGCTGGGGGGTTTGGGCACTGGCTGGGAATCGAACCCAGGCCTTCCGCATGGCAGGCGAAACATCTACTGTACCACTGAATGATTTTTTGAAATTGCTACACAGCAATCAATATATTGTGCAAAGTCCTTTATTATGCAAAACCTGCTGGATCTGTCTGCGCATAGAGTAAAAAAAGATGTCTGCAATAGTCTGGTTTCACTCGCTCAATTTATTTCTGCTTGATTGCTTCCTGAAGATCATGTACAGAAATTGGCCACGGAAGTTTGCAATTCACTTGAGAATTAGCCATTTTTTTGGCGAGGTGAAGCCCTTGCTTCAGTCCTGTCACATATTTGTTCCATCCGTTAACTAAATCATCTGATTCTAATTAGCACGACCCTTCAGCCAGACAGACATAAACTAATTTGAACATTGCAAAGAGATCTATAATCTAAATTTGTTATCTTAATATTGTATTATACTGTATTATAGCTAATTTTCTAAAAACATTGTTGATTGCATTGCTGGAACAGTTGCTGTGTTTTTTGGCTATGCAATCATGAGCTAATGAGTTTAGACTCATTGGAGCCATCTATGAATACTCTAGGGTTAAATACATTTGCATTTTTATTTGCTCAAACCCAATTTTAACTGTACATGTTTTGGACTGTTATGAAATGATGAGAGTCCGGTACAGTGGAGGTGGACGTCTTTGGAATAAGTTTCTGTATTGAAAAAGTCCAATTCTTTCTTTACAAATTTCAACCCATGTTTCTCACTCATTGTGGGAAGCCAGGAGCCTATCCCAGAAGACTCGGACGACCAGGCGAGGTACAACTTGGATGGGGTACCAGTCCATTGCAGGGCGTAAGCACACTTACTGCATTGTAGAATTAACCTCTGCATATCTTTGGACTGTGGGAGAAAAACGCAGTACTTGGCGGAAACCCACCAAGCACAGGGAGTACATGCAAACTCCATGCACACAGACCCGAGGCGGGAATCGAACCTTCGACCCTGGAGGTGCCACAGTGTCAACCACTACGCCTACTCATTTTTATTTTATTTTTTTTAAATATCGGATTTTTGTGATTTTTATTCATTTATTTATTTATTTATTTATGATTGTCAAAAATTTTTCCTTGCATTTTATAGTTTACTCCTGGCATTGTTTTTGTCTGAGACTGAAAGTGAGTGACAGGAGCATTTAGCTTTTAAACAGATTTGGGTTGTTCCTTCCCATATATTGCAATGGTTGAAAAAATTGGCATTGGTCGAATCCGTAAATTTTGAGTATGTTCTTGCATACATCATAAACTAATCTCCTGATACTGAATGTGTGAAATGTTTTGCCAATACTAGAGCATCCTAGCTGTAGATAGATGCCGGATTGTAACTTGTATTAGTTCACGTCTCATTGGCTCCTCTCTTTTTAGAACAGTGATTGCTTTGGCTATTGTAATATAGCATTGTTGTTTGCTTCTCCTTCATGCTTTTCTTTCTTTAGCTCTCCTGTCAGGAGATAACCGAGCCGTTTTCTCGACCGGCTTGAGGCATCTACGATGTTGAGCTGTTTTGATCTGGATGTGTTTTGAGGATTACAACCCACCGTAGACTGTCTAGCAGCACTCTAGCCAGCATAACACATGGCCTGGGTTATTTAGTCTGGGCTGTTTCAGCCTTGAGGTCAGTATGTGCGCCCAGGTGATTGAACATTGGCTTTTATAGCTGCTCTTGAGTTCACGACCCATGATAAAGCAAAATATGGGATGACATGCATCCAGACCACAGCTAAATCTGCTTTCTCTGTTGGGTATTATATATGGATGAGGCTTGAAGGCATTTGTTTTGGTAGTTGTAAACTGATCTAGTTTTGGCACAGAGTCGCAGAGGCAGTGGTGAATGTCCTCTAGGGGAGCTCATCAAATCTCACATATACAAATCTGCAATAGTCAACAATACATATTAAACTATTCTACATAATGAGCAACTCTTCTGTGAGTTTACTGTTCCCAGTAGCGTGGCGTATTAATATTGCTAATAAAAGCGTTGTTTGCATTTTCATAATATATCATCATCATTATAAAAAAATATACAGTATATGCATTCTCACATGAGAAATTACCACTTATGTCCAATGTACTGTAAGTCTTAAACCAAAATGGATACACATCAAATACTTTGTCTTTTTAAAAAAAATTTTTTTTTTTTTATTAAGACCCTTGTTCACCGGAAGTAACTCTTCATGCCTGGCTGGTTTAATAAATAGACAATGGAAACACCTCCAGACTTTAAAATTATTCTGATCTGTGATCATTACATATCTATTAATTTTATGACATAATTTGTAGCAAAGGTTTTAGCATTGGTTTTAAAAATATGTCAGCATAGTGCAGTAATATAAACCTAGGATTTATTTTGCAGCCGACACAATCAAAGAACAAAAATTAGATTTGAGAATTCAACATTGCTGTTCATGTTCAATATAACCCCTTTCTATGGTCTTTAGAGAAAACTGTTAAACTCCTTACTTCTACTAAGAGATACTGTGTATAATTTGATCCATATATCATTGGTCAGTGACACAATTCTTGTATTTTGCCTCCGTACTAAAGATGCTGATTATTAATCATTAATCAAATAATTGCAATTAAGAATTTAACAGATCAAATAATGTGTGACCTGATAATGTTTTGCATGATATTTCTCTGTAGCTAAAATATCTATTAACATGTACACCACAAGTTGGCACACAGGAATTCAGGCAGTCTGCACTATTAGATGTTTTGCAGCCTCTTTTTAAATGTGGACAGAGACATGAGAGCAGTATTTTCAACAGCTTTTTTTGTTTGTTCAAAGTATGTGGGCTTCATTAATTTGTCTTTGGGATTGTGATATTACAACTGTTTACATAAAGCTTATATTTGGAAATACTTGTGGTATTGTGGTATCATTAGTAATCAATTATTGGGTGTTAATGTGTCTAGAAAATATGGAAATAACATGAAACCCTACACTATATACCACCACAGTGAATTTGAAACAAAGCAATTAAATGTGTCTGCTTTTTGCTTTAATGACTTTTGCATTAACTATTTAAAATGATTAAATATAAAATATAAAATGATTAAATATAAAATGATTATATATATATATATATATATATATATATATATACATACATACATACATACATAGAAACATAACCTGTAGATGATACATTATTGAATAAATTATTAGTGAGATTTGATGTTTATTATTCATTGATATTTTATGCTAAATACTATAATAATTGGCTTTATGTCTTCAGGTTGTCCTGAAGGTTATCTGTCTAATTATGTGTCTGTGTCTGTCTAACATTCTCCCATGTCATAAGATCTCAAGATCGAATGCTGTAATAAAAGGATTTATATGGTGTTATCACTGAAACCAGATGATGATCTGGTTAGATTTTTGTCATTGATCCAAACAGACTTCATAGCAGAAGTTCATTGCAAGGCTAAACGTCTAAAATAGTCTGTCTTCCTTCATGTTTGAATTATATTTCAGGGGTATTTGAAGTATTGGATTTTGCAGCAAAAAGGACTAGACTTTGGGGCAGGAGAAACACAAAGTTTAGCTCAATTCAATAATAAAAAACAAAATTCTAACAATTTACAACTTTTCAACAATGAGCATTGTCATTAAACTGCTGTACTACAGATATACAAGGGGCATTCAAGTCAAACTGTGACTTTTGATTACGCTGAATATCAGAACACAGTTATAAGCGCAAACACTCCCTTTATTTCTATATATAATTCTTATTATCCTAGCATTTCACTAGTCCTTGGATACCAGCAAGGTAAAAAGTTTTCTCAGTACAGCGTCATGATGAAGACTGCCTGTTCCACATTTAAAATTCTGGCCTCCCAGGAACTCCTTCAATATCACAAACATGTGGAAATGGCTTGGATCGAAGTCAGGACTGTACCGGGGACGTGGCAATAACTCACAGGCGAGTGTTCGTGAATGATTGTATGTTCAGTTCCCACAGACAGATGCTTCTCTTTGGCAAGTCATCCACTGAGTTTCAAGGAACAGACTTTGAATATCCACTTGCTGAATGTTCACAGAAATGACTGCAGTGTGCCACGAGCCACCTCGGCTGGGATCGTCATTCATAGACATATGGCCTTGTTTAAAACGTGTGCACCATTCAAATGATTTACCGCGCCTTTACCAAGTCTCATGTGTACTGTACTCTGCTTGAAGCCTTTAGTAAATATCAATCGGTTTCATGTCTTCATTCACGAGAAATTTCAACACAAATAATGGGTTGACTTGACTGCCCCTCATAGATACTGTATAGATTTTTCTCCAATGAGCAAGCCAGAGGCAACTCCCAGAGTTAATGTCATTGAATCACTAAGAGCTAGCAGTCTCAAAAGCGAACCTGTCCTTTTCCAAGTGATGGTGTATAGTGAGAATACTGTATAAATCACTTCTCTTCTACAGTTGTATACAAGTGTCATAGTGTCAAGTAGTGATACTGTAAGTGTCATTGTTGATTTCAGTAGGGGTTTACTTTGTCTGTAATATTCAGATGAACCTTTCCGCTGTATAATGAATGACTCAGTAGGCTGTGAACTTAAATTCTACATGTTTGGAAAAAGTCATGTTGTGACTAACTGTGACTGTTACACCATGTTTAATCATCCTCCTTTATTGTATAAAATTAATGTAAAAAAATTAATAAATGCAAACAATATGTAACCTCAGGTAGAAGTCGTTGTGAATAATTTATTAGAAAACGGTTTACTTCAGGTTTTATTTCTGATGAGGTTTTTCTTTAATTGTTCCCATGCTAATTAGAGGTTTGATGACTTCTAATTAACTTCTCTGTCTCATACGTACAAATGTAGACTGAAGGCATTACAAATTTCCAGCACATCTCTTATTTTTTCTCTTTATCATTCCATCGTGTTTCTGGATCCCATCAGATGATCCCATAGTTTTTCACTGAATGCACTGTTTTATCAGGAGCCTTCCAGGGTTTTCACAGATACAAGTAATAACCAGTGATAATCACTCCCAGGACAATGCAGTTTTTTGTGATGTCGGCTATAAAGAAGCTTTGTATGCGTGTCTTCTGCAGAATCGATTTTTTTTCCACCTCGTATTCTGTTGCCAAATAATTTTGTTTAATATGACAGTGGGATGATGCTCTTACCAAAGACTAGCTCTGTGCTAAAGGTCGTAGCTGACGCACATCGTCTTAAGCCCGAGACGCGTTCTTGGAATGTGCAGTCACCTCAGGCCCTGACAGCTCTTCAAATGCTAGAATGTGGAAAGAGGGGTGGGGGAACCTTAAGTTCCACATAGCAATTAATTCAGGAAATGCCATGTGGGCTCATGGGTATGCTTCTGCAGTGCCTTGTCACTACTCTGTCTTTCTAAATAACAGAGCCTATTGCTTTAACAAGAACATTTTGCTTGTTACCTTCCCCCCCCCCTCCTCTCTCTGGTCGGTTCAGTTCAGATGTGAGCCCAGACAAGGGGTTTGGACCCATTAATGATGGTGGCTATAAACACAGAGATGCTGGAGAGAGGCCTTGCTGTGTTTTTATAAACCTTTTGAAATCTGTGCATCTTACTGAAGTACAGTGCATCCGGAAAGTATTCACAGCGCTTCACTTTTTCTACATTTTGTTATGTTACAGCCTTATTTCAAAATGAATTAAATTCATTGTTTTTTCAAAATTCCGTGAACAATACCCTGTAATGACAACATGAAAAGAAGTTTGTTTGAACCCTTTTCCAAATTTATACAAACAAATTACATGTACATAAGTATTCATAGAATTTGCCATGACATTTAAAATTGAGCTCAGGTGCATCCTCTTTCCACATCGCTAATCTAGTTGAGATGTTTTTACAACTAGATTAGAGTCCACCTGTGATAAATTCAGTTGATTGGACACGATTTGGAAAGATGCACACCTGTCTATTTAACGTCCCACGTTAACAGTGCATGTTTGAGCACAAACCAAGCCATGAAGTCCAAGGAATTGTCTGTAGACCTCTCAGACAGGATTGTATCGAAGCACAGATCGGTGCAGAAATATTTCTGCAGTATTGAAGGCACAGATGAGCACAGTGGCCTCCGGTATCCATAAATGGAAGAAGTTTGGAACCACCAGGACTCTTCCTAGAGCGGGCCGACTTGCCAAAGTGAGAAGGGCCATAGTCAGGGAGGTGACCACAAACCTGATGGATAGTCTGAAAGAGCTCCAGTGTTTCTCTGTGAAGAGAGGAGAACCTTCTAGAAAAAAAAGATATATATTGTAGCATCATACTCAAAAATATGTGATATAATTTTAACTTTTTTGTCATGGTGTGTTTCAGGAACTGGAGCGAGTAACTTCTCTGCAAACCACATTGCAACTGGCTGCTGTTATCTGCACCAATGCTCGGAGGTCTGGTCCACTTCCTACATCCTCAGCTTAATATCAGAAACGAACAGCGTTCAGAATTGTGATTAAACTACTAACTACTGAATTAAGACACACATTGCTAGATTGCAATCTTTTTCCGTTTATAGGCAGCTTGCGTGTTCTAAAGAAGGCTTCACCGAAGCAAGTCTTGGACTCCTGGCCAACCAGAGACGCAGGCAGCTGTTGACAGGATTGTTAAAGTCTTTAAGGACCATAAAGACACTGGTAATGACTGTATTAAAACTGAAAATAGTCAACTTTGTGTCTCATTATCCATCACAAATGAGTTTTCTTACTCTCTTCCACAGCAAAGGACAGATGTCAGACTGAGTGAGATGCTAGAGGTAAGGGTGACACAAGCTTTCCTGCCGTTGTCACTGACAAAAATATCTCTATATCTCCCTTTTAGATAATTTTAGATCATTTTTAATAAAAGCCGTTAATGGATGGGTTTGTGAATGTGCTCTGGAAATGGGCCTAACCAGTCCATTATCACATCAATTCTGTGCTGTTGAGCATTACTTTACAGCTCTGATAGGAGTGCTTAACCATACATATGTTGAAGTTGCCCATGTTTGTGCTGTGCATCCCAGATTGTATGATCTTCCACAGGGTTGATATTTAGTTCTGCTGCTGAAAGTGGATGTGTTTGTTTTTGGCAGGAGGAGGATTATCCAGGTGCGATCCAGTTGTGTCTGGAATGTCAGAAGGCTGCCAGTACTTTCAAGCACTACAGCTGCATAAGGTATGTTGAGCACTGTTTGACTTGAGGACTACAGCTACGGTGCCTAGAGAGGCTCTTCGGATTTAAATGAACCACTTCATGCACTAAAACTGTCTCAAAATTGCTGCCGATTGTACACTTCATATTTTTTACCTCATGGTCTTTTGTTCTACTCTATTTGGAGAGCCAAGACATCAGGTTTTTGTATTGGGAAAAGGTTGTTTTTTTGTTTTTGTTTTTTTTTAAGGCAAAGTACCTTATGAACCTGGCTCACAGTCACTGACTGTAGTAGTCAATCATGCGGTCCCTCAGTCAGTGTCCGACTCGGACAGTCAGTGACTTAATCGGTGAGTCAATCAATGAGTCAGTCAGTTAGTGATTTGGTCAGTCAGTAACTCAGTCAGTGAGCCAGTTCGACCGTGACCGTCTGTGAGCCAGTTCGACCGTGACCGTCTGTGAGCCAGTTCGACCGTGACCGTCTGTGAGCCAATCAGTGACTCAGTCTGGGAATTTATTAATAAATAACTTGAAACATATTGCGGCCTGCACAATATCAGCTACCAGATCTATGTGCCTTACTTTCTTTTTTTTTATTGTAATATGTTTTGTAAAGACATAGTATGATTGATGTACATCACAACAATTTTAAAAGACTTCCAAAGCATCAATCATTTAAATATTGCTTGAAGTGTTTAAAAACCTAACTGTTGGTTAAAAGGTAAGCGCATAGTTTTTATAAAATACAGTATATTTAACACAGACATGTATGAGGAGAAACACTTTTATTTCTTTTATTTTTAATTGCATTGATTATAAAACAATTTTGATTGGCACCCTGTCCAGGATGTACCCTGCCTTGTGCCCGAAAGCCTCCTGGGATAGGCTCCAGGCCCCCCGCGACNNNATATGCGAAGAAGACATTTCGCTGTGCTGTAAAAAGTACATGTGACAATAATTGAATATTCTTCTTCTTCTTCTTCAGTGTGCTTCAATCTGTGATTGAAGGATAGAAAAATTATACATCTACATTTATTCTTTGTATTCAGAGTCAGGTTATGCAAAAGGACAAAATATCACATGACCATATCCACATACTGTATGTGTATCCCAGCAATTACACTGCAATTTGTATTTCTTCCAAAATTGTGAAATATTGCAATCTCCATTGAGCAGTTGTCATTGAGATGTGTCTGCTACTTATGCTCTGTAAAGTCTTGAGAATGTCTCTAATCTGAGGAGGTGCTGTTTATTGGTGATTTTTGAGCATGGTAACTGTAAATGAGCTTCTCCTCTGCAGCAGAAGTAAGATCCTGGGAAGGTTTTCATGAGAGCCAGTTTCATTATGGTGCTCGATGGGTTTTGCAAATGCACTTGATGATAATACTGTTCTTGCGAGAACTATTCCAGCACAGCTGATGTTCATGTCTTAAAATAACAACTGATTGTTGTTAGTGTAGTTGTTTTACCTTATTTCCTAATTCCATATGTATTATTTTCACAGTTTTAAAATCTTACAGCGTAGAAAAATAAAGCCTAGCTTATGCTTAACTTTTGACTGGTGCTGTAAATTTATCACCGTGTCCACATTACTGCCTATATGATAATGAAGAGTCAGAAATCAAAGCAAATTTAAATATTTTATTGCTTGTACATGTGTTGCTATAACTAGAGGTCTCTTTTTGCCAGCGTAAGGCAGCAACTAGAAGAAAAAGATAAAAAAAAAAATTCCCCCAGCAATTAAATGAACTGTGAAGCCATATCAATGAGCAGAGTGGGCTGTTACTGCTGTGATTAATAACCCACTGCCACTGCATGGTCATGATTTTTGTACAGGGTGGGTGAAAAGTAACTAGACATTAAAATATTGTTAATAAAGTCCATATTTCTAATACAAATTTATTTAAACCAATTGCACATGTGCTTTATTACATAGGAAAATCAGTTCTTTAAATTCTAACGTAGGCACCGCTGGCACCAATGGGTTTTCTCAAACGGCCAGTGATGGAATGCACAGTCTTCTAAAGGAAGTCTTTTATTGCTGTCAGATATTGCTGAGAACCTCCAAAATCTGTGCATCCAAGTCCTCCAGTGTAATGACAGCATTAGTGTACTGAAAGGATGCTCTTTAATTCTTTATTTGTCTAAAATTACATTTTATGAATGTGAGTTACTATTCATTACATTATCTTAAATTTGAATATATAAGTAATATCAAGTCTTAAACATTAGGTACAGCTCCAGCAGTTTTAAATCCAACCTCTATATCCTGCATCTGTAATGTATGACTGGTTACCATGGACAATAATGTCGACGTTTCCCCGTATTTATATGAAAATTTTATAACAAACATGATAATTATGCTGCGTGATCACCGGTGTGCCACTTTCAATATGCTCATGTTAATCAGCATGACCTTTCATATGTTATTTTTATACATTTTCATTGTACATCATGTGCGTCACCTCACGACTGTTCACTCGCCCAGCGGTTCTTGTAGCAGCTGAGAAATGCCATGTTTTAAAAAAATCTTAAGTTCATTGGGCTCTTTTGATATTTAAATATCAGAAACACTCCAGAGAGCTGGATATGTTTACGTAGTGACATGAGGTTTGAGTTCAAGGCTAGGTGAAGTGGAACTTCAGTTTCACTGCTGTTTTTTTAATATAGATATTTTTTAACCTTCTACTGCTATTACTCATTAATAAAAACCTAAATCACCATTCTGAGCCTCTCTCTTGCAGTACTGCTTTGTAATTCAGAGCTGATCCTCTTGGGAGTTAATGTCTTTTTAAAGTATATCCCCAACTCCATGCCTTCAGCCTACATCAGGTTTAAACCTGGTAAATATCGTTGCATTTGGACGGTATATAGTCATGTGCTCATTTGGGGATATAAGTGACTTATGGGAACTGTGCTGTCCATGAAATTGTTGTTTGCTAGTGCCGTGTTCTGTATACTAAGGCAAATAAAGCGAGAAAAATGCTTTGATTATACTCGTTGCATGTTTTTTCTAATAATTTGTAACCATAAAAATGTGTAATACTTGCTTTTGTTTATTTACACTTGATTACTCTTGACTTCATCATCCTTAAATTAAGAACATATTATTTTTCAACCACACTGTCTGATTTATATATATATTAATATATATTTTTAGCAGAGTTGACTCCACTACAGTTATTTATATTATAGACATAATTCTGTGACTCTATTGTACATTGTGGTAGGTAGTACCTGGTATTTTTGTATGTGGTTATTACAGGTCCTACTTTGCTACCTGTATTTTTTAAGCATGCAGGGCAATGTCTACCAACTGTACAACTGTGTACCTAAAACTACAACACAATCAATATGCAACATACACTCTACTTTAAGTACGAGTGAGAAACAGTGCCTACTAAGAACGTTGAACAATTCATGTATCAGAACTGATGCTGTTACATGGAGAGATGATTTCTTTTTGTGCAACAATTTTTTTGCGGAGGATTCTGATAGATTCTGACAAATATAATATATATTTATTCACATACTGTATCAAGTCTGCTTGTCAATGATGCTACACGATTGGCACACCTTTTTTTTGGAAGTTTCTTCCATTCTTCTTGGCAGAATTGTTCAAGTTTAACCAGGTTAAATGGGCAGGGTCAGTGCACAGCTATTTTTAGGTCTCTCCAGAGATGCTCCTTTGGGTTCAGGTCCAGACTCTGACTGGACCACTCCAGGACTTTCCCAGAGTTCTTCTGAAACCACTATTGTGTTTTCTTGCCATTATGCCTCGGATGATGGTCCTGTTGAAGTGTTAACCTTCTTAACACACAGTATGACTGCAAAACAATTCCTGCTATCGGTTATCACCCAAATGAGGATGGGTTCCCTGTTGAGTCTGGTTCCTCTGGGTTCTTTCCTTGCCACTGTTGCCCTCAGCTTGCTCATCAGGGACTATCTAATCATTTTGATTTACACACATTTCTCACATTTCATACAAATTTCCATAATTTTCTTTTGATTGTGTACAGCTGCTTTGCGACAATGTCAATTGCTAAAAGCGCTATACAATTACAATTGAATTGAATTGAATCCCAATCAGATCCTGTGCTCTATGAAGAAGCCTTTCAATTAGGATACTGTAGCGCTTTATTTTATCTGCATCAATTTTCTCTTAATATACTGACTAATCTTCCAGTTGCAGAAAAACATCCACAGGGTTTTTTTGGCAAACTCCCAGCAGGCTGTCATGTGCCTTTTAGTGAGAAATAGCTTCTGTCTGGCCACTGTACCTTATAGGCCTTTTTGGTGGATTGTTGCAGTGATGGCTGTCCTTGTGTAATGTAAGTCTCTCCCATCTCCAAAAGGTAACTTATAAAGGGAATTTATAGTAACCCATAGGTTCTTGGTTACCTCCATGACCAAGTAATGCCCGATTACTCTGGTTGGGCAGGCAGATGTGGAAAGACTCTCAGTTGTTCCAAACTGCTTCCATTTAAGAATGCTGGAGGCTATCTTGAATGCTGTCATTGCCCCAGAAAGTTTCTTTTATCCTTTTCCAGATCACAGGATTGTCTTGATACCATCTTGTCCCGTGGGTCTACTAGGTATTCTCTCGACCTCATGGATTTGTTCTCCAACATGCACAATCTACCGCGAGACCTTATATAGACAGACGCAAGCTTATTAGCTTCTAATAAGGTCCAATGCAGTCATTTAGTCGCAGTTATGACTCTTTAAGGACCACGGATAGATGTAGGAGCCACCAAAGCTCAATTGTAAGTGTCATAACAAATAGTCTGAATACTTATGCAACCCACCGACAGCAGGGCTTGGACCTGGACTATCAGATCCCCAAATCAACAACCTAGAACCTTAGCCTTAGATTTTTGTTCAATAAATTAACAAAAATCTATAAACGTATGTTTTTACTTCGTCATTGTAAAAGGGTCTGAAAACTTTCCGTTGGCACTGTACTGTATAGTGTGCGTATATATATATATATATATATATATATATATATATTTTTTTTTTTTATATATTATATAAACATCAATGCC
>JAQQZS010000023.1:26077073-26094704 GCA_030068045.1 Platyallabes tihoni
ACATGTCCCAGTCTGCGTCATCGAGTGCGTCCTGTAACGCGGCCACCGATTGGTCTGTCCAGCGCGCGACCTCCCTCCGAACCGGAACTTCCTGTTCCATGTGCAATTGTCTCGGGAATAAACAAACATCGCAAAATTGGCATACCAGCATAGCATGACGAGAGCATCCAGCATCTGTTTCTCTCACTTCAGAGCACTGCCAGTAAAACAGAGTGACTGTGAAACGACTGCTTGAATACACGTGGTGGCTTCTGCTTATAAAAATATGAAAAAATGCAGCTTTCAGAACGGCAAAGCTCCTTTTAAACTTTGCAAGTGCTTCATGTAGCCCAGCTGCCATTTTCAAAAAGATTTGATACTGGATTTGAACCATCCATTGTAGTCGTGCCGCGCTTTCCATACCGCATCGAAGCGAGGGGAATGATTCCTGCCGCTCACAGTGCTATCAGACTCGAGACGTCCTCTTCAGCACTTAATTTTTTTGCCAGGAATGAACACGGGTTATCTATGCTGCAAAGAGGAGTTAATTATTGAGAGACTCAATCTGGAAGAAGACCCGACACAGCAGGTTTTCTACGGTTGTGCACTAAAACTCTGAAGATAGTCTTATCTAACCTACTGCGTTTCATTAAGCCACAACTCTCCACCAGCACCTTGACATATCGTATGCCTCTACTGAAAAGTTAGAGAAGGAGATTTGCTACAAGGAAGCTCTAGCCTTTGCTTTCTCAGATACCTTGCTGTGCCTGAAACATGGGGCTTTGTTAACTTAACCGTGGTGTTGAGGTGTACGATCTTCTAAAATGTAGTTTTGCAGTTTGAATTCAAAATACATGCACCTTTCCAATAGCTTGGCAGCTGGAGTAGTGGTGGCTCAAATGGTTTAGGTTGTAGATTACTGGGTTTCTGATCGGAAGGTCAGGGGTTTAGACATCTTTAGACCATTGCATTTTGAGACTATTGTTTCCCCAAAAGTAATTTATGAACTAGCTCCTTAACCAACATGATCTTTGTAGGAAGATGACTATGAAAAGGTAAGATCAAAAAATAAATGAAAACATTGCTATGTTATGTTAAAATATTTTTATGTTTGTGTTATCTGTATAAATAAAAGAGGTTTTGTCTCGTCAATTTTCCCCCCTGCCTTTCTTTAAAGGTTTGATTGCTAAACTTAATGTAAAATATTTTCTCTTTGCAGTGAGTTGAACTCGAAGCTGCAAGACACTCTGGAACAAATCGAGGTATGTACAGTAGTGAAATAATTTAATTACATATGATTTAAAACCATCCTGTAAAAAAAAACATCCATGTATTCTGACTTCCTGTAAAGTTCTCATCACGCTCACTGTGTGAGATATGAGCCTGAATATTAGTGTGCACATACAGTAAGCGGGAGTAGTGCTTGTGTTGGTGTGACAACACGTCTGTCCCTGCAGCTTGGAAAGCAGATTGGACTGCCTTCTCCTGAACAGAATGTTTGCTCTGAGGAATGGGAGAGCTAACACACAAACACAAACACCCTAACACACAGAGTTACCACTGCCTTGTGAGTTTCAAACAGAGCAGGAAAGATTAAAATGAATTATATGATTAAATGGTTTAAGGAGCTTAGCTTTGTTGGCGCAGTTTATTTTTCTCTGTTTCTCTTTCATTGTACTTTGGCATTACTTTAAGTCATTTGTTAACTAGTGTTTTACTCAATGGATAAAAATCACTTATTTATTAGATATATTGATCCTCTAATTAAGGTGTTTGATTTTGTCAAAATGTGTAAAATAAGAAATAATTGGAACTCACACATCATATACAGTATACCGCTTTATTCTAATTAATACAATAATTAATTAATTGATATTTGTGAGAGATGGGGAATTCAACACCTTACTGATGCTACTTAGTGATTTAAAAAAAAAAATTCCCCTATAACTTCTCCCTACTGAACCACGCCGTTGATTGACAATCACTTATAATTTCTGTCTGGTCTGTATAGACATTTCTGTGTTGCTTCAAGCCGATATTATCGGATGGATATAGTAGTTTTTGTCTGGAAAGAATGAAATGAAATGAAAAATGATTGTAAGTAATTGTAAAATGCATTTGCAATGGGTCATGTGCCATTTTCACTAGGAGGACATTGTTTATTGCAGATTTTATCTGGGTCAAAAATGTTGTTTTTGCTAATATATTTCAGCCAGAAATTTAAATTCACTGTACATTTGTGATAGCATACAGTAAATCATAATCTTATCAAGTGATCCTGTTCTTATCTCAACTTATTGTATTCCATATGTGCCAGTTTTGTTCATTTCCGTTTTTTCATTCCAGACCTCTGAGAGATCACATTTTAACATTAAACAGTCATTTAGGCCAGATATATGAAAGATAAAAAGATATAAATCCGGATTTTTTCCCTTCTCCTTCACTCCAGAGACTGCAGTTATTAGAAAAGAAGGCTTCTGATCATTAGCAGTAATACATCGCAGTTCCCACTGAGTTTTTTTTTTCTCTCTCTCTCTTTCTCCTTGTCTGTGCAGGAGCAGCTGGATGTAGCGCTGTCGAAAACCTGCAAGCACTTTGACGTCGCTCACTACACCAGAGTTCAGCTCGCGTACTCTCTCTTGGGCAAGACACAGGTGAGTGAGTCATAAGAGCTTGCCTAGGGTTAGGGTTCTACCTACACGCTCCCACGCTGCTGAGTTTGGAGTAACATTATTATTTAGAAAGGACGTGCCGTGTGATAAGTCAGAATCTGTTTTTTATCATGTGTATGTAGCAGGATTCCCCTCTTGAGCTCTCCTATCATTGATCCTCAGGATTAAAGCTCCACACATTGCATAATTGAACCAATTTGTGACATACCTCCTCATGAGAAGGATGGTTCCAAAGTTTCTCCTGGGTGCGTCCTGCTGCAATCACACAACTATTGATTATAGGCATTAGATTGTGGAAGTCTGCATTTTATTTTGTATATTTTTTTGTAAGATTTATTAGAAAGCATTTGCACTGAAAGTGTGAAAAAAAAAAACAGTGAAAGGTATTCGATTAGCTCATTGGTTTTTCCATGCTTAGTATGCCAGAGTGTGATTTGTGAGCAAGTTGATGCGAATGTTAGTGAGCGTTTAAGAAATCCCACTTTTCATGCTTGTAGAACAATATTTATAGCTCTCAGGATAGCACGTAAAAACAGGCTGATGTAACTGCACGGCCTTTTATTGTGGTTTAAGGTCCCCAAAGCAATTTTTTGATAGTTAACGAAGGCTAGCAGTTTTGACAAGTTGGAACACATTTCGCTATTTTCTATTCCATTAAATTGATCTTTCTGCTTTATTCAAAAAAGACCGAAACAAAAATAATTGTGGATTGAAAAAAATGGTGCTACAGCAGCAAGAGCCACTGGTACAATGGAAGGACGTTGTACCAAGTAGAGGGAATTAGATTTCTGACAAAATTGTTAGTCTCTTGTACAGTTCATTCTACTACTTGTTTGTAAGTAGTATACATGCACATTTTTGTTGTGATTATACAATATTGCTGCTTCATACTAACACTAGTAGTGTAGCTACTTGTACTGCTGAGAACTGGTCGTCAGGCAGCCAGTTAAGGGAAGGCAAGACAGCAAACCCAGGAGAGTGCGCTAAGGATTGTCACAGTGGTCAGGATCTTTTGGATTTTCCAAAAGTTTTAATGATTATAGTGAACTATAGACTTTAAATCTGGTTCATTAAAATGAAATTTTTTAGCAAGAAATAGGGATCCAAAGAGTGTTAAAATGCCTTCTCGTCCGACCATGTTTTCATGCACTGTAGATGGGTTTAGTTTGAAAGCTATTGAAGAACTCATAACCTTGTGCCTCTCTCTCCATTGCAGTAACCAGCACTAGAGGTCGACCGATATGATCTTCACGGCCGATCCTGATACAGATTATTAGCAATGAAGGAGATCGATATTTGAAACCGATATGCATTTGCAGCTACTGTACAATTAAAATCTTAGTGTCCTAATTTATAATAACACAAACTCCCACACAAAACTTTGTTGAAATGCCTTTAAGCATGTGTTAAAAAAAAAAAGGTTTTCCTTTAATTATTCAAATTCGTGTCTCAACTAGTAGTCCCAATTCACCAGCACCAGATTGTGGCGCAGAAAGCACAGTTGCTCAGTGCGGTCTCCAGTGAACCGGCTTCTGTTCGTCTCATAAACCGCAGAGACTTCACTGAGAACACGCTCGCTCGAAACAAAGATAAATCAACAACAATAAAAATCACCGCTATCTATATTTGTAAAAATAATTGCTAAATTTTGGTCCAGATAATCAGTCGACCACTATTTAGGAATTCAACCCTTGTAAAAAAAGAAATTTCCTGTTTTGAGCACAATCATGTGACCGGTGCATGCTTTCTGTCATTTGACTCAGATATTCATTCAGTCCACGAGGCTACAGGCATATCCCTTTGGCATTGTAGATTCTTATGGCCGCTGGCAGAAAAAAAACCCAGTTGTGCTTTCTAGAACACGAGAGTGAAATGAGCTAAGAGCTAAAAGTGAGCCTGAAATGGATCTTATTGTTGTTTTTGGCCATTTAAAATGTTCCCTTCTTGCTGTCCAGGTTAGAATACCTGAACGCAAGATTAAGAGCTTTCTGTTTTGATGCATATATTCTGGCTGCTCATTGGATGGAAAGCTTTCTGGTTGGCGGCACGGTGGTGTAGTGGTTAGCACTGTCGCCTTGCACCTCAGGGTCCGGGTTCGATTCCTGGCCAGACTCGATTCCTGTCTCTGTGTGCATGGAATTTGCATGTTCTCCCCGTGCTTGGTGGGTTTCCTCCGGGTACTCCGGTTTCCAGTGAATGAGTGAATGGATTGACACCCTGTCTAGGGTGTACCCTGCCTCGTGCCCTAAGCCTCCTGGGATGGGCTCCAGGCCCCCCCGTGACCTTTAATACAGGATATAGACTATGAGAGAGCTTTCTGGTTGATCAGAACTTTTGTGAGATTTGAATTCCCACACAGATGTTTTCATTAAAGTTTTTGAAATGTGAATGGAACGTCAAAAACTCATAACTAGTTTTCTGACCCTCTCTGTCTTTTATCTCTATGGATCCTAGTCCTATGAATGAATTTCATTCTGTCAGGCTAGGGGCAAGCCCCTTTGGGAGGAGGCATTGCAGAGATGGCAGCTGGCAAAAAACAAACCAAATAGAGCACTGCAATGAAACGAGCCAAAAGCTTAATCTGTAATCAGCATGCCATGACCATGGAGGTGATGAGTACAGCTGTTCATGATTCTTCCAGTACTTTTGCTGCCATTCTCTTCTCTGTAACTGTTTCTTAGGTCAGTCACATATCTTGAACCACACCAGCAGTTCGTCCGTGTGTTGCTGATGTTTCGTTGCACCACAAATCAAAGTACCACGCCCCTTTACTCGGATCTGTTTCTGTTGTGAATGCACTCAATTATGCAGGAGTAATCAGAAAACCAGCAGGTGGTCTGAGCTTCTATTGTACTGGAAGTGTAGAGAGTGAAGAGGGAAAGTGATAGAGCAGTTCCGTAGCATGCAGTAGTGTTGCTCAATACCTTCTCAAAAAATACCTTCTGGAATCAGGGACCATGGAACTGTGTGACATCACAACTGGTTTAAACCAACAACTGTGAAGCTCGCTGGAGATAGTGTTGTAGTTGATTAATATAGGCACCATATACTGAAAAAATATAACAGCTTAATAATCCCTGTTTTGTGAATTTCAGCGACACTGGACAGTAGTAAATAATTATGCAATATTAGAGGGAGTGCTTTTATGCTGGGTATCAGCATGGTTCTGACTTGGTTCCAACACACCATGTTAGTACCCTTGACTAGGGGTTGGAGAGCAATTTGGGATTCAGCCTCGTGTTAGACGCTGGTTAGTTTTGTAGCCATAAAAGAACATGGTGATTCGAAACGACTTAAGATGATGTTATCAGATGTGTTTTCTTGATGAAGGTACTTCTGCTTCCTCTCTACCTACAATGGTGCTACTCAACCTAGTCACCATTGCACGCAATGCATTTGCTGTGTCTGCATTACAGAATGTTTATGGAGTTGACAAGAGCTATGTGCAGAGATGGATGAAGAAGTTTAAAGAAGGGGAAACCAGCATTGAAGGAAAAACTTGCAGTGGGAGATCATATTGGATTATCAAAGAGGATATGAGAGTTGGGTCCATTGATTGCGCAAATGCATGACTTGTGATGGCGATTATGTTGAGTAGTATCTTTGTATAGAAGAAGAGTTACATTCTCGATGCGATGTGAACGACCTCACTCACTCATCGCCTACTCATCGTCTTTATCCTGTATACAGAATCGCATTGAAGAATTATTGTTCATATAAAATGTTTCATTAATAACACCCAGTACATTAAAATACTGATGATCAAACCGCCAGATTTTTATTACATTTTCTCACATTTATTATACAAGTCATCAAACTCCCCGATTATTGATGGAGAAACCTGTCGACAAGGCAAATAGTGAAGGTGTGCCTTGTAGAAGACGTTGTACAGTACCGGCCTCTTCTTTAGCTGTAGAATACTGATGCACAACGTCCTGCATTTTCCATGCTGGTGATGCTTGTGACAGAAGGTCACAATTAATTACCATTATTGTTATTATTTATTTTATTTTTCCCCCTTTTTTAGACGGCGATGGATCAGCTTCACATGCACTTCACCCAGGCCATTCACAACACCGTGTTCCAGGTGGTGCTGGGATACGTGGAGCTGTGTGCCGGCAACGCTGATACCAAATTTCAGAAGATGCAGTATAAGGATCTGTGCACGGTAAGATCCTCCTTGAACCTTCCGCTTACGCCCCACGCTTCAGAAAAAGGGGTCAGATTAGCCGCCTCGCTCTGCACTGCTCAAGGTGAAAGTAATTTCCTAAATGCCTTCAGCTGTGGTTAAGCTTCTTCATGAATAACTCGTCACTCTTTTGTACTTCAGACAAGCGGAAAATAATTTTCCTTCTTCCAGGGTGGCACATTTTGTCTATATTGGGAGCACAGCGAAACAAAGAAACATCTCACGATGCATCAATCGCTGGAAGGGGAAGGCAGGCTCATTCATGAGCATGTCACAAAGCAATTAATCTGAGTTAATATGCAGGAATAGAGTCATTACAAAGGACATCGGTGGCGTTTTCTACTCTGAAGGCAGACAGATCAGCTCTTTAACCCTACCTCTGAAAGCCTCATTTGCATCAGTATGAAACAAGGCTCTGCATCTGAAACAAAGAAGCCGTCACTTCCATCAGACCATGTTATTACTTTATCTTTGTAGGATGTGTGCTTAATGTCAGATTGCAGGTGAAGCAACACCAGCGATATTAAGTCTGCGATTCTGTCAATCACGTGTGGAAAATTAAACACTGTCCAGGCAATGCCTTCTGTGATCAGGACTATCATGGATTGCTGACAGCTTTAATTAATTTTTAGGTGCTGTGAGAATACGTGTGTTAGTATTACTGATGTGCGGAAGAAATGAAAAATCAAGCAGTGCCCTTTGATGTTTAATATGCCGGTAATGTCGGAAAAGTCTTTATGCTACAGTGGCATTAAATTAAATGCATGGTGAAGCACAAAAAAAAAACGTACATGCTATTTCGTTGAATCCCCAGAAGGTTTGATTACATTCTACATTTGCCATTGCATTGTTTTAAGCAACCTTACGCAACATCATGGTATTCATTTTCATTCAGGTATGCATTGATTTTTGGCCAAGATTTTGTATTGATGACAGCTGAGTTGATCCACTCTGTAAAGTCTTCTTCATGACATGCCAAAGACCTTCAATGGGGTTCAAGTCTCTGGTGTTCAAATAAGCTTGAAAGTGATTTATTATTATTCCTTTATTACCCTGACACGCCCATCACTCTGGAATAGGGTGAATCTGGACTCATCAGACCACATGACCTTTTTCCATTGCTTTATCACAGGATACAGTGAAGAAATACCTGTTGGTCTTTTTTTTTGTTTCAGATGTGAGGAAATATGAACCTTTTAACTAAAATACTATATGCATTTCTAAAACAAAGTGCTTTAAAGTAGTCTCTTGATGGGTCTCTGGTCTTACTTCTTACACTCAGGCCTCTTCAACATTGTTAGGCAGCTTAAAAACCAAGCGATATAAAATAAACATAAGTCTTGTGTTAATGACGATCATTTCGGCGCTGACCTCAGAGCTCATCACTAGAATTAAAAATTTGATGTAACTGCGAAAGGACGAAGGTCACATCCTAATGCAAAGCAGCAGCTGAATTTTTCATGGAGGCTTCATTACGCGATTCATTGTCATCCCGCTTGGCAGACCTCACCTACATACGTCTGTCTTACGTCTGATTGGTGTCGGAGAGGTGGAACAGGGTCACAGGCTGTATTTTAGACTATGCTGACTCGCACACCTTCTTTGGCTCTACATGTTAAACATGTCAGCTGTAATTGAGCCTTAGTGAGCATGTTAATATGCTGTTTAACCCTCTACCACTGACGATGCATGTAAAATCACTATTAATTAGGCATAGTATGATGGATCATCAGGTATCTGCAGTTACTTAGTAATAATTAGTGTTTTTATCAAGCTGTGCTTTCTTGACTTAAACTGAACCTTCAGACACAAATCAGTTTAATAATAAACAATTAATTTTACTTTTATATTAAAATTAAGATAATTGGGTTTATATTATCATGAAAACCTCTCCCATAGAGACTGAGACAGTGGCCGAGAAGTGCAAAACAAAATAATATAACCGAAAACAAAATAACAAATCAGAAAACACAACATATCCAGAAACAAAATACAAAATTAGAAAACATGTTTCATGTTTATTTTGCTTTTGAATTTATTTTGTTTTCTGATTTTTTTTAAATTTTAATTTTTTTGTTTTCGGTTTTATTTTGTTTTCAGTTTCGTTATTTTGTTTTGCACTTCTTGGGCCCCCATAAACGGAGAATTGAGCCACATTACCAAATTCAGATTGGATCTGTCTATCTATATTTCTTTCTTTCTGTTTTTCTTGTGTTTCTATGTGTACTCTGAAATGATGGTTTTTATATGGGTCATGTTTGCTTCTTATTTTACTAGACTCACCTTTTGGCACTTAGCCTGTGATCCCTGGCAAACATCTATTCCATGTACATGTATTTTTTATCCCCTGATGATTAAATCATGCAGAAATGAGCTATAAAGCACATCAGCTGAAAAAGTCTCTTGGTACGAGTGGCACACTTGAGCTGCAACAGATTTAAGCTGATGGAGACACTGAAAATTTTAATCAGGAATAAAAGCTTTTATGAAGCATTTTATGTTACATTTATGAATCCTTTTATCCAAAAATTAAATTACCGTTTTAACAGACCATAAACCATAAATTGGCATATAAAACTCAACTCGATAACTGTAATGAATTTAAATGGCTTTTGGGCTATTGCCTGTGAAGAGCACTAGACACAGCACCACTTGTTTTAAAAGAAAAAATTACAAAACATCAAACAAAAATACAGCTTTTAATAGGAAAATCGGTGTACTAGGTTTTTGCGCACACGTTTGCACATTTAACGTTTGCCGCACACGTTAATTGTTTATTATAAAACGGATTTGTGTCTGTAAAAAGTAACTAAATCATGCTTTCTCTGTTTTTTTTCTCTAGTTGACTACAATCACATTCCTCCTGTAATTAATTAACATTAAACATTTACCAGAATGTTTAACTTTAATAAAAATATCCTGTGTACATATATATATGTGTTTATGTTTTTTTATATGTGTTTATGTTTTTTATATATATATATATATATATATACATAAACACACAGCACTACTTGGTTGGTGTATATAAAAGAAAAAAAGAAAAAATATACATTAAAAATATATAATATAAATAATATAACATAAATAAATATATACAAAAAATCTTTTTTTCTTTTTTTTTTCTGCCATCAGACCAACCATTGACATACCAGGCAAACAGTAAAGGCTCACAGCATGAAGGCACTGAGCCAATGCAAAATCGTTTGCACCAATTAGGCTCGGTCGATATAATGATTTAGCCATGACTTTAGTCATCGTTGTCATGTTGAGAAGCCTTATTGTGTTCTTAACTCTGTTCAGCTCAAGGATATTGATTGTTCTGTATATTCTGTGAGAAATCATTTAGAAACGAGAAAAAAAAAATTGGCCAAAAAAATTGGTGTTTGAATAGAGTAAGATTTACAGTACATTCAGTCACTGTTGAGTAATGTCTTATACTGATCATGTAGCAGAAGTGTGTGATGAGTAACTAATGATTGTCCTGCTAAACAGTCCATGCATACTACATCCATTTGATTTATAGCATAGGCTTAACCGTTTGAAACAAGGCTTTGAGGCTATAGTGAGAACAGGCTCACCAGGTTAGACAGCATGAGACTTGAAGGGAAAAATACAAGACAAAAAAACAAAAACTGACAAAATTTTTTTTTAAAAAATGCCTTGCTTTAGTGAGTCCGTGCCCATGATCGCCTCAGATTCCTGTTTTTGTCTGATGAGAGTGGAACATGATGCGGTCTTCTACTGTTAAAGCCCATCAAGGTCTGATGTTTTGTGCACGCTGAGATGGTTTTCTGCTCACAGTGATGTTAATGCATGCTTATATGTCTTATTTTATCCTTCAAGGCAGCCCATACAATTCTGTTTTAACCATCATTCTTTTTAAACTTTAGAGAATGTTGTGCGTGAATCTCAGGAGATCAGCAAGCAGCCCATCTTATACAGATATCCATGTCAGGATCAGATTCACAGAGATCACACTTACATTCTCTCTCTTCCTGAGGTGTGAAATGAGCGTTAACTGAACTTCTTGACCTGTGTCTTTGTGAATTTATGCTAGTTTATTCTAGATTTTATTGTTATGTGTCTAATATATGCCAATACATGGTTTTGTTTCAGAGACATTAAAAAACTTGAATAAGATTGCTTGTGTCCTTATGCTGAAGAAATGAAATGGAAATTTCACGGTTTTTCCACAGAGCGTAATGGAATCTAAACCAAGTTATTTTACTGATCATTTGTTTTACTATGACATAACCTTTCCAGATGTGTGCATGAAATTACTGAAATAAATTTAAATGCGATTAAAATCACAGACACACTAACATTTCCCAAACCATTCCATGTAAACCTAAAACAAATAGAGATGCAAGGAAAATTGACTCAAAGTTAACTCAAAAATCACTTAATTTCTCTTAAATGCTAACATATTACTTAGATTTTACAAATAGTATCTTTCTTTTTGTTAAATGTTACAGTACGTGTTAAGGAAGTAATGGTTTCATCATTTCAAAGGTGTTTACACCGAACCTGAACTGATTGCTTCTTGGATGAGATGTTTCGGATGCTTCTGGCCGACCCCTGATATGAACGCTACCCAAAAAGCAATACAAGTTTTGGCAGGGGAATATCTTCCTCGCCAGGCAAGAGAACATTTGATTAAATTCTGTGCATTAGCTCAGCAACGGGGCCGCATTGACGCCTGCTGATAACGGAGAGCATGCGTAGCATCATTAAGATTTAGTGGGAATGAGATGTGGCATAAAAAAAGAGAGAGACGCTTAATGCGCCAACTCATCAACAGAAAATGTAGTCATGGCACGTTAAAGGCCACAGCCCTTCTGTCTAGACCTGATTAGACCTTCATAACTTAAAGACTGACTATAAGGACATAGGGAAAAGAGTGGGTTTATGTGTGATTTGAACTCGGGTTTGCGTTGGGATAAAATCTGAGATCACTTGATTTAAATTAGAGCTAGGTCTTTTTAAAATATATTGAAATATATTTAATTGCACAATCATTTTGCTAAGAATTAGGTGATGGTGATAAGTTAATTAGCTCAGGGTTCCTTAGTAGACCACATCTAAAGGTTAAAAGCCTTTCTAGAACCAGTTTTCACAGACACAAAGCTGTGTCACATTATGCTAATACTACACTAGTATATGATGAATGGTTTATATCTCTAATAGAACAATTTATGCATGTGCATTTTTACATTTTACTCATTTGTGTACAAAACTCATGTTTTGTCCAAAGTAACTTGTGCAGTTATAACCTGATCAACGCAAGGATTAGTGGCCCGTCTCTGGAGACCAGAAATGCCAGGGATGCTGATCTCATGATTTTCTGATCAGTAATCTGATGCTTTACCCCTGAGCTATAGGGGTAATACATAATAATACTGTACACACTGATACACTGCACAGAAAGATTTGAGTTAAAAAACAAAAAATGACAACACTGATAGCCCTGATGATTGTAGTGTTTCCTACATCTCCTAGTAAATAATCACAATCTTGTTTAATAAGCTAATCCTCTGTGTATATACGGCACGACAAGTGATTACTGGAGTGGAGACACGTTCCAGTCGTCTGAAAATATGAGATGATTTGTCTTGACTGCCCATTCATGATTAAATCATCCAATACGAGGTCTTAATGATCAGTGTTCCTGTACCGTGAAGCTGTTGCATGTCTCATTTTGTGTACAATTACTACTCTTATAGTTTTTATACATGAGTGACCTGGGAATTATTGGAACCTGGAGATTTTCTCCCTCCGGAATATTACCTTAGGACTGCAGTGGAAATGCATTAAGGTTTCTCTGTAGAGAGCTGGCTTTAACGCAGGAGACTTCTTATGCTGGCACTGCAGTTCTACCGATGCTGATGACAGCAAAACTTTTTTTTTTGTTTTTGTTTTTTTTTTTTTTATCATTTTGGCCTTTAAAGCATCCAAACAAGCATGAATCAGCTTAATATACTGTAGGATTGACTACACTTGGTCCAGACTTTTTGGGTTCTTTCTAGAGGACTCAAAGTAAACCTTGTGTTCCAACACATTCAATACACAATGGCTTTGATATTTTATGTCATGTCAGTCACTGGGACTAAGATCAGATTTAAGATTATGCTCAAACCTCCAGCCTTTACCCAAATTTCAGTTTTGTAACACAAATGCCTAATCATCCCCGAAACAATGAACAATAAATCAACTGGCAAAGCAACAGGATTGATTGTGTGGTTAGCATAGATCATTTGCCTTTCTGCTTACTTTTGCCAAATTCTGTAATAGTAGAATCATTGCCAATGTAACCTCAGGGGCTCCATGAAATACATTGTGACCTCTAGACAATGCAAGAAAATTAGATGTAAACAAAGCATAATATCCCAAAATACTACTAACCTTAAAATAGCAAGTTCTGGCTGGTGTGAATGTAATACTGTACTTATTGTTTTTTTGATCCTTTCAGTCTTTTCATGTTTAAGTTATAGCTCTCTCTGCATTATTCAGAATCAATCTAGTAGGATAACTGATGCCAAGTTGATTCATGCAAGCTTGTTTATATGCAGCTGCGAAAATCTCCCTGGTGATGAATTACCACAGAAAATCTGATTTATTTCAGCCACTGAGGCGCAAGGTGTGTAGTCGTAGATCACATTAATCTTAAAATGAATGATTGTTTCATTCATTATTTAGTTTTTTTTTTTTCTTCTTCTTTTTTTTCTTCTTCCTGAATTCCAAATCGAATAAGATTTGAAGAGACATTACTCTGAAGTCATGTTAGTTGGGGAAAAAAGAAACGGATAAAGTGGGCAATTAATATCATCGACAATTTTTATAGTGTTTGCCAGTAGAAGTGTGTTTTAGCTGGCAGTCTTAATCAGTTTGAAGTGTTCCTTCTTTACTACATTTTGTGCACTTCCTCTCAGTTTCTCAGTAAAATGGATCAAATACATTTTTGGAAGTAAAACGCTGGGATTTGTCACTTGGCCTAATTTATAGCGTCTGAGTAAACGCACACCTAGGCAGCCAGATCGTGTCCAACCTGTAAGGCAGCGGGAGAGCCCTGTTCTGTAAATCGTTTCAAGCTTTATAGTTGTTAGCTTTTCCACAGCTGGAAGCCATATTGCTATGTGCTGGTTCTGTCCTCTAAACCCATCCCCAGACTGTAATTCACCCACACTTTTCCATATACACTGCCTTACTTGGAGAGAGAAAAAAAAACCCTGCATGAAAGCCTTGCCTGTAGCTGTCAGTGGTGCTGACAAATGTGTGTATAGATGAGTCGGCCATGTTGTGGTTTGAGACATAACAAACTCTATGTCAGGCCTCCCAGACCTCAGGTTGTCCTTTCCATGTGGGAGTAAGGCAGCTTTTCTCAAAATTCTAATGGTGCTGCAGACAGAAGTAGACTAGGCATCACTTTGACTTGTGAGCCTATTAGGAACTAGTTTGAATTATAATGCTGATTATAGTCCTTGAGTAAATGTACTGAAATGTGCAGCTTTGGTGGATTGAACATCCAGGTCTACTGAAGCTTTTTCTCTTATTCTACTGTACTGATTACTCTCAGAACCACTGATGTTTGAATATTGTGCACCTATATAGATTGAGTCTGTCTTTGGCAGATTTTCCAATAATAGTAATATTAATGATAAATCCTACTACTTGAGCAACATCCAATTCTTAATCCATAGGGTTTAATATGATGTTGGCCCACCCCTGGCAGCTTCACTTCTTCTTGGAAGGCTTTCCACAAGGTTAAGAAGTGTGTTTATGGGAATTTTTCACCATTCTTCCAGAAGCACATTTCTTCCAGAAGCACAGACACTGATGTTGGACGAGAAGGCCTGGATCTAATTCATCCCAAAAGTGTTTTATATTCAAATTTGGTGTTCTTCAACACCAAATTTGCTCATCCATGTCTTTATGGAGTACAGTCTTGTCGGAACTGGTGTGAGGTTGTTTTTCAGGAGTTGGGCTTGGCCTCTTACCCCCAGCGAAAGGAACTTTTAATGCTTCAGCATATCAAGACATTTTGGGCTCCCCAAGTTTGTGGAAACAGTTTGGGGATGGGCCATTCCAGTTCTAACATGACTGTCCACCAGAGCACAAAGCAAGGTCCATGAAGACATGGATGAGCAAGTTTGGTGTGGAAGAAGTTGACTGGCCTGCACCTCAACCTGATAGAACACCTTTGGGATGAATTTGAGCGAAGACAACTTACTCCAACTTGTGGAAGTATGGTCAAAAAAGCCTTCGGACAAAAAATGAAGCTGGCAAGGTTGGGTCAGCATCATATTGGATGTTACTCAAGGTCATATCCATGTGAAGGCAGGCGAGCGAATACTTTTGGCAATATATTATAGATGTATAATTAAAATTTTCTTGCACTTTTATTATTCAGTACTTTTTTTGTCACAGTTGCAGGTCTGGTAAACATGACCCTTTATTATTAATTATGATTATTATTATGTGGCTTTCTCATTCATGCACTGTGGGTATCTGCTCCTGCTTTATTGGCTTATTTAGTTTTTTTTACTCACAAGTGGCCTCACAATTGAACCACTGGAAGGCCAGACTACAGGTAGGCTTGGTGGTTAAAAAACAGGCTTTGAAAAAAATGTCATGTCTCTATTTCTTTTCATGTTCTACTGCAGAGTCACTAACCAATTCTGTCATGGCGTTCATAGTTTTTGAACCCTTTGCTAAAGCAGCACTCTCCTCGAATGTAAATTTGCATTTGCATGGTTTAAAAGTACATTATCGAAGGGAAAAGGATGCAGGGTATGAAAGAACCACATCTGCTTTTGGTAGGAGTTCAGAGTGATGTGATCGTGATGAATTTGAAAAAGTATATCTGTGTATCTGAGTTGGTAAATTCCAAGAAAGTGGTTCTGTGAAGAAGCTGCTACTTGTTAAGTTTTATCTTGCTAAATACACCTGCGTAAACCAGGATGTTGTTTATGCATGCAACTCGATAGTCTCGTCAGATGGATTCTCTGGATCTGAGTGCGAGACACTAAAAATCAACCATGTGATGCATCACAGTTAATGACATCAACATCACCCCCCCAAATTCTAATGTTTCATGTGCACTTTAACTGAAACTCTTGACCTGTATCTGCATGATTTCATGCATTATGCCGCTACCACTCGATCGGCTGATTTGGATAATTGCGCGAATGTGAAGGGGTACAAGTGTTCCTATTAAAGTGTCAAGTGAGTTTAAAATGAGTCTTCTGTGTACCTGTTTGGCACACATGGTTTGGTTTGTTTGGAGTGTTTTTTAATGAGATTATGGACAGATCTACAAATACCAACAAAACAAAGTCATATGATCATCAGTATACTATATGTGCAATATAATATTTTTACAGACCTTAACATTATTACAGTCAAATCTCAGTTCAACTAATATATGTTGTTTTTTTTTTTTTTACAGATTGTAATCTTTTATTTTTTTGCATACAAGGATTTTCTTGTTAGCAGTGTTCAAACTTCTTCCACTTTCATGGACCGCATTTTTTAATAGCAAATGCAGGGAGCTGTGAAATGAGCTGGCAGAACGGTTTGTGTGTGGCCACTCCTTTAAGACCTCACTGCTCTAAAGTGTCAGAAACTGAACGATTCCTAATCGAGCATGTGTCCGTTTTGTTAATGCACCAAGCAAGCACATACAATGTGCTTTCCTCCCTTGTAGAGTCATATCTTTTAAACGGAGTTAGAACTTGAAATTGACCTGACATTTGAGTGTATAAGGGATGAAAAATGCACAGTATAAATGTTGCCAGTGAGATGGGTACAGGTACTTGATGGCTATATCTGATAAGCCACAGCGTGGAAAACCAAGTTTGTACACAGCATGTCTGCTCCTCTGTCGTCCATGCGTCTGTCTGTGATGCATGCTTTAAGGAAATTCCCCCAGAGAGTAGAAATGGTTGGCAGCTGATTGATTCTGCTTTATGGCTTTTTTCCTTTTTTTTCCTTCTTCCTCCCACCAGCACATCACTCCAGACAGCTACATCCCCTGTTTGACTGACCTGTGCAAAGCGTTGTGGGAGGTGATGCTCAGTTACTACCGAACCATGCAGTGGCATGAGGAGCATGACAAAGAGGAGATAAAGGATGCTGACACAGGTAACTTATTCATAGCTTCTTATGTATTCCTGTTGCGCTATTAAAGTCTTTCACGCTCTCTTTAATCTCCCCAATGCATACATTTTTATTAAAAGTTACATTTGTGCCAAATTCTATTCATACTAGTATGACAGTTTGAACACTTATACAGAGAAATGTGGTATTCGTTTGAAAGCTGGCAGTTCATTTATTTGACAAAAAGTTTTTATATGTTTCTGGGAGCAAGAGAAAATGTGTTTTGCAGTTTATTTTGGATATTTTTTTGTACATTTTTGTAGCTTAATACTTTGTTTTTATTGAACATGCCCAACATTCCTTTTTGTGCATTTTAAATTAAAATAAACGACAAACAACCAAGTTTTGTGCTCTTTGCAGGAAACATAATTATAAAATGAACATTAATTTCTGATCTTAGACCCCATGTAAACAATTTAACATCTTTAAGACCAAATTAAACCTTTTTTTAAAATTTTTTTTTAAATCTGAGAAACATTTCAACAAGTGTGTTTTCATTTATGAAAAGTTCATCTTTTTCCATCCTGGCCAAGTAATATGTATATATATGTATATACATTAACCTAGTTAACCCAGTGTAAGTATGTATCCAGTGATGAAAACTTTAAAGCACTTTTTGTAAGTCGCTCTGGA
>JAQQZS010000023.1:26113191-26124179 GCA_030068045.1 Platyallabes tihoni
TTAGTAAATCCGACCGTGAGCGTGAAAACTGGCGTAAGCAAAGTTTTTGTGCGTACGCAGCGTTGATACATGAGGCCTCTGGTCACTGCTTGTCACGGTAGAATGCCAGCTTTCCTGAAACGGAGTGGCAGGCAGCTCTGAGCCTGTGCTTTTAATCAGTTTGGTGCCAGTCAGGGAATGACACTGTTTTTCAGCATTGTGTTATTACCAGTCTCCAGTACAGCAGTAGCACGTCAGTTAGCACACAGTATAATGTGCATTTCTGGGATGCTCTTTCTCATTGCTAACAATATGCTTGGCTAATGCAGTTTAGTACATTTCTTTTCTTTTTATTGAAATAGTAGAAAAACTATTTACAGTATTTGTTTTTTCCTTCCTTTTGTTTCTTCTTCCTTTCTTACTTACTGTCTTCCTTAATTCCATAATTCTTTCCTTAATTTCTTAGTTCTTTTCTTTTATCCATTCTGCCATCCATTCTTACTATACATCCATTCATCCATCCATCCATCCATTCATTCTTCCATCCATCCATCCATCCATTCTTCCATCCATCCATCCATCCATCCATTCTTCCATCCATTCTTCCATCCATTCATCCATCCATCCATCCATTCTTCCATCCATCCATCCATCCACCCATCCATTCTTCCACCCATCCATCCATCCATAATTCCTTCCTTGCTTCCTCCTTTTTTCCTTTCTAAACTTTTTCCCTAATTCCATCCTCAATTCCATTATTTACTTGTTTGTTCCTCCCTTCTTTTCTTACTTCAATCTGAAAATCTCCTGGCTGCCTAACTGAATAAAGCAAATAATCGTAATGAGTTATGGTATTTGCGCTTTTCTTCTTGGCAAAATTCATCAGTAATCTGCTTACACTTACCTTTCATAAAGATTGTTTGGATTCTCTTCATTCAGATGGTACAAACAACGAAGGTTCAGAGGAATCTACTGTTGGCCACAGCTATGTAAAGAAAAAGCTTGAGCATGGCCTAAGCCGGATTTGGCAGGTCAGTAACACACTCATGTTCATTTTTGATGTTCCTATTTGACACTTTTTCTGTTTTGTCCAACAACTCATTGATCGCAATGTTTTTCTGCTATCAGGACGTCCAGCTGAAAGTGAAAGCCTATTTACTTGGAACAGACATGTCCAACTTCAAGTATGATGACTTCATCGTGGTGCTGGACGTTATTAGCAGGTAGGAGGCTGCGTTCTCATTAGCGCTAATTGCATTGGCGTAAGGCCTTGCTTGGCCGCTCAGGCCAATATGTTTAACTGTGCAGAGACAGATTGTTCATGGGGCATCAGTGAATCCACTTGATCCACAGACAGGCTGTTTACATGGTATCTAATTTAAAGGCTGTTAAGGTCATAGCTCTCTATTGCTGACCTGTGTAACCCCTGCTAATGGGTCAGCAGCAATAGCAAACCCATGGGGCACTAGTGCTGTGATACAGCGGTTAATAAGAACTTGTAGCACTTAAGGCAGCTCTCAGCCTACTTTGTTTGTGCCTTCTTTCATTTCTCTTCTCTTTTTAACCATTTCTTATTATCTGTATGTCTAGACTAATGCAGGTGGGAGAGGAATTTTGTAGCAGCAAGTCTGAGGTGCTACAGGAGTCGATTAAGAGGCAGAGTGTGAACTACTTTAAGAACTATCACAGGTGAGCATGCATTCCTCTGGTCTCAGTTGTAGTTAGTTAAGCATTTAGGTCTAATGAGTTACTGGTACCAGTAAGTGCACAGGATTCATGGCCGTATCTCAGGATTCTTAATTGAAGTTACTACTTGCTGCATACTGGGAGCACGCACAAGACCTGCCTTGTGAAAATTCTTAGAATTATAACTTTTGATTTATGATTTTCTTACAATTTTCCCTTAAATTTAGGACTAAATCTTAGTAGTGATAAAAATCATTCACAAAACATCTTAGCACTAAAAACAGCTCCTAAGGTAAAAAATTGTTAAGAGTATAGATGAGGACTTTTAAGAGGTTTAAGGGTTTCTTGTTGCTTTACTTCCTTCTACATTATCTCTCTTGGATTGTTGACTACATACTATCCAAAAGTGCAACTTAAATAGACTGTCCAGCAATCATGTAAAATAAACTTTGCATAAAGTAGCCTGTAGTCATAATTATAGAATTTCTGTATTTACAAACCTTATGATTTCACTGTGTCTATTCTAAAGAATATTTTTACATTACTCTATTTACACTGGAGAATAGCATAGCCCCAAGGCTACAGGCAGTAAATCCTAACTTTTCTGTTTTATTGTTATATATTGTTTAATTGAATTTTAAATAGCCTCCTTTGACATTAACAGACGTAAGGTTTACTTCAATGCTAAATTAAATTATGACTTATTCTAGTCACATATTTATTATTCAAAGCTAAAAAGTTATGAATGTGACTTTTCTAATATTGAAACCTGAAACTAAAGTGGTTTTAGTAATTCTAAATATTGGTGAGCAGCTACAAAAGAGAATTGAGCTGCTGCAAAAACACCATCTACAGTATCTATTCTGCTTCTTTAGTGCAAGTTAAATGGTGAATGCCTAGCCTGAAAGTAAAAAAAATAATAATAATTGAATAATAATAAATGAAAAAATGGGGGATAACCTTAGAACAAGACCAGTTCAAAGAATTAATGCCCAATGTTGCCGTGACATTAATGTTTATGATGGGTGTACTGTATGTAAACTCCTGACCACAGTGTATTCTCTACATGACTGGCAGACAGAAACAGATTTGTGCAATAAAAGACATTATGAAGGATACACCCGGCAGCTCATATCACTGTGTGTATATGCGTGTGTCTTGTTTTGTTTATTACATAAATTTACATTATATATATATATATATATATATATATATATATTTTTTTTTTTTAAACAATTGTCTACGCTGACAGTCTGACATTCTCTCATCGGCTCAATGTCTCTAGTTTGACAGAAAATAAAATGTGTCTTACGCTCAAAGTAGAAGGCAGCACTGACACTCAAAAAATCAGCTTAATGACTTCAGTAAATAAATAGATACATTTAAAAAAGGCTCCCGTCATTATAGAGAGATAGGCAACTTTTATTCGGTAATAACTTTCCTGTAAATCCAGCCAGGTCTTTTAAATGAGAATGCAGAATAATTAAGGATCATATAAACTGATTAGCTGATGATTAGCGCTAGAATTTAATTACATGTCCAGGGCAATGTCTAAATATTCATGAAACGCGACGTAATCCACTGGGTCTACGGTACTCCTTCACTTCTATTTCTTTACCGAGTGTCGGAAATGCTGTGAGAAATCACTCCTCAGGCTGCTGTACACCTCGAGCATAATAGAAGTTCAGTAGGGCAGATGAAAGTAAAGTCTGTTTTATGTTCACATTTTTCGGTGGAAGGACAAAGTCAGGGCAGATACATAATATATCGTTTTTATAAACTCTCACATTTGATTCAAAGGTATGCTCTTACATTTCCACTGCAGAGGACATTGTGCACAGTTTAGTTGTTTTTTTCTTCTTCGCATTTGTATGTTGATGTTAGATGTTTGTTTTTGGATCACCTTCACCGGTATTGGGCTGTTGTATGGCCATTTTGATTAACCTTTGTTTTTTTTTGTTTTTGACCAACATAGTTATGTTGTATACCTGTATATAACTAGAAGAAGCGATGTAAACACAGCTCAGGCGCTTTTCTTTTTCAAAGAACATCAGAACGTATGTTTTCTGTCAATGAATTTATGTAACCCGGTTTCTCTCTTGTCTCTTTTATAGAACACGCCTGGAGGAATTGCGCATGTTTCTGGAGAACGAAACCTGGGAGTTGTGTCCCGTGAAGTCCAACTTCAGTATCACTCAACTTCACGTGAGTCTCAGCACAGCACTGGCGGCATACGAAATGACTTAAAAGTCACACTGAGGTTCTCTAATTCATGTGAGAATCGTCAATTAGTGTACGTATCAGAGTTAATTAAACTTCCTAACAGCCTTTTGAGGCTTTTGCAGTAAACTGAGTGCTCTATTAAGCTACGTGTTGCCTAACACAAGCTCAAAATGCAGAAATGGATTTTATGTCACTTGAACATTAAAGAGGGTTGCATTATGGGTGTGGGTTTTATCCAAACACTAAAACTTGGCTTATATTACCTCCTTTTTTCGACTGTAGAAGTGTCAAGTTTATTTCAGCACAAGCCTTTTGAGTCTTCCTCGCTTGCAGCGGTGTCAATCTTTAAGAAAATGTTTTCTTTGTCACGTTGTTATACATTCCCTGACACCCTGCAGTGAACGCTAATCCTCCCTGGAGGATCTTATGAATAAATCTGCAAGCATTTCTATTGTTTACCATATTCAAAAGACTTTTTTTTTTCTTCTTTCTGTCCAAGTTGGCGCATCAAGTACAGCATGAGCATTTAGATAGGCATGGATAGTCTACTAAAGGACATAAAAGAATGAGCTCATCTCATTAGTACTCTGATTAATAAAGGAAGGAATCATTTGATGTTTGAGGTCATTTTTCTCCTGATTTTGTCCGCTAACCATTGCGTGGAAAATGTTTCTTCAATCTGAAGGCTTGTAAACTTTCTGATTAGAGAGTCCCTCTTAAGTGTTGGAATGGAAGCTGATCTGATAAGATGTGTTTGTGTGCTCTAAGAATCGAATCAGAATATGGCTTTGTTCGAAGATGGCTTCCCATCTTTTACAATAAATCCCACCTTTTGCATTAGGATTCATTGAAAGAATTCGGTCTTAATCTGTGTTAATTCTCATGGCTGAGGAAGAGTACTGACTGGCATGCCATTTCATACATAGTAAAGCGTTTAACCAATCAAAGATAATTTGTTTTCATGAAGTTTATTGATCAGGAATGGAAGCAAAAATCACCAAATGTTATCCCCATATGCACAGAAAGAATATTCTGTATAATAATTAATAATTTATTCTGCATAGTGGTGGTGGTGTGATTAGCACTGTTGCCTTACACATCCTCCAGGGTCTGGGTTCGATTATATGCTGCTACAAGCACAAAAAAATTCATCCTTCTTGCCCACTAATAAAATCAGCATATAAATCATTCTTCATTAATCTGTAATAATAGTCATGAAGGTGTTTTGAACCTTGATATTTACTGACTTTAAGGCCTGCCCTTGATTCGTCTGTCTTTTTAGTAATCTGTCCTCTCACCGCCTCTTCTCGCTTTTACCCACTTGAAAGATGAACTGACGCAACACTGACCTTTTACTTTCTGTCAAGAAAAGTAAAGGTTTTAAGTCACAGATACAGTATGGAAAAATGCAGAGAAATCTTATTGCAAGTTCCAGCGTGTTAGAAAGTATGGGTCAGTGTGCAAGGCCAGCCATGATACAGCAGCTCTGGAGCAAAGAGCACGTAGTACTCTACTGTATAAACCTTTTGGTCGAACTAGTATAGTAGTCTTCTTTTATAATACACAATGCATATATTTGAATGACTGTGTATGTGACAAATAAACGATGTTGGTTGTAAGTGTAGTAAACACTTAAACACTGCTGCGTTGCAGGAGTTTAAGTTCATGGGTCAGTGTCGTTCGCCGTCGGTGTCTCCGAGCAGGCAGCCAGCCTCCACTGACCCTGAGGAGCTGTCTCTATTTGAGCAGTATATCCTGGAGGGAAACCCTTTCGAGATGCAGATCGACAATAAAGAAGAGGAGAGCGAGGACGTCCTGGAGTCCAATGGGGTAGGTTTATTATTCAGCTATTACGTGTTTGTTACCGCTTTATTACACATCTGTTATGTCCTGCACAGCTTATCGCTTAATATGAATTAGTTGATTATTGATTTTTATTATATTCCTGAACGTTTGATATCATAATTACTATGGATTTATTCAGTAGTCTTTATAAAACTAATAGCAACTTATTATAAACCATGCTCAGGTGTACAATGACTAGGTTAACTAGTTAATTAAAATGCCTTAGTTTCAAGTAAATATGTTGTTTTATTCCAATTTTAATTAATTATTAATTAGGCTATTGTTAAACTTGATTACGTAATATATATATATACACACACATAGCTGATGATTATGATCACTTTCAATAAAGCATGATTGAACTTTAGGTCTTTTCCATTTATCCTTCAATAACATCCTCATCAAAACCACAGTGAGCTGTTGAAATAAATGGACATAATTAATAGTGTTAAGAGGTTTTATCATTTCTCTACCTGCCGTGTCGGAATAAGCTTCATGGAGGGTGTAGTGTCAGTGTGGCGTTATCATCACTCAAATGCACTTGACATTTCAAAACAGAGACCGGGACAGCGCAAGAACGTTTCTATTCAGTTGATAGCGTAGGCCGTGAAAAATAGTGTTTTTACCTTGAGACAGCGTGGAACAAAAAATAAAACATAATAATTACACAATCCAGACAGTTTTGATTACTGTAGTCTCTGAACAACTGGAGATCACATGTTTATATTCATGTTATACAAGAGCCTGTTTTTGATCCGACACGATGTGTTACCGTTGTTCATAGCTGTATGCAGTGCACAGTATCACGGGTGTGTATCACAGGGTGTTTTTAAAAACCCTACCCTTAAGTTCATGCTCAAAACAAGTTTTGCTCACTTAGATGGATTTACATCTGGTAACATTGAAAATGTGTATTTTTTCATCTAATTCTATATAAAAAGAATTATAATAAATATAAACAACGTTGACTTGTTTGTAATTATTTTTGTGTAATTTTATGCAGAGGGCAAACTTACAGTATATGGGAAAAGAAGTAACCATCATAAATATGCATAATAACTACCAACCCATGGTAATGCACTATGAATTACTTACATACTTTTCACATGTAAGGTTGATGCTCCTACACTGAAAATCTTACATCTGCCTATATCAACTATCAAATAAACAAAAAAGTAAAGTCCAATGCTGAGCACAAAAATTATGAAAACTACAGAGTAAAACAAAGTAAAAGACCAAAAAATGTCAGCATTCATTGCTAATCAAAATTCATAGTTCATTTTTTTTTTTTACTAATTAAATTTTTTCAAAAAGGAATTATTTTTTTTATGTTAAAATTCCTCCATGTACTGTAGTTTGTAGAGGACTGATTCAGACACGTCAGCGTCCAGAATGTGAAAATGTCACATCCGTAACGCCACTTGATGCTAAACCATTTATTCCAACAGTGACAAATATTTCCAAATCTACTCTTTCATGGTATAAGTACAATGCTTTCTGCAGTCATCTTTACAGTTTGTAGAAAACCTGCACTGTCAAAAACTCACTCACACATCCATAATGTTGATAAAATGGTATATATTTTCAGGATGTAAATGTTTATATGAGGTTTAAAGATTTTTTTGTTTTTTTTTTTTGTTTGTTTTTTTGCTAAATGAATTCACTGATAATAAAGCATGTGGATTTATATCTTGAGTGGTCCGAGCTATTTTCGTGACACAGAATAAATGTCCTAAGTGGTTTAAACATAAGTGTTTTCTAAAATTATGTCTGATTGGTGCGTACATACCTTATTATTATTATTATTAGTAGTAGTAGTAGTAGTATTAGTAGTAGTAGTAGTACTGTAGTAGTGAATATCAAGCCAAATAATAATTAATATAATTATAATACATAGATTTATATGTACATGAGATCTGAGTCTTCCAGCGCAAACCAATAAGAATCATGGTCCTGTAGAAAGCTGTCCTGGTGCTATACATACTAATAGTGCTGATAATCAGTTAGGATCTTTTCTCTTATATTTAACGCACATTCATTCGCTCATGTGAACCTTTCAAAATATAGACTTCCTCTAGGATACTTTCTACCTAAATAGAAAGCTTTTTTTTTTGGACAGCATTTAGGCTCTAGAGATAAAGTCCATCCCCAAAAGGAAAAGCTGCAAAAGGCTTCATATTTTAGACAAATTTAAAACAGAATTGCATCTGCCCTTCTTGGAAAGGGGCACTTTTTTGGCAAGGTAGCAGTTTTCGAAAAAATAATGTTTTGATAATATCGAAAAGCCCAAAAGGTTAGGAAATTAACGTGACTGGAAAATAAAACGTACACACATATGTACCAACACAGCTAGTCACTAAATGTTATGCTGAGGTGGACTGAATCAGTGCTCGAGTGGGAAGTGCAATAATAAATAATATGTTTAGAAGTCTGCTTTTTGTTCAAGAATAAAGCAGCACTTTTACACTTCTTGCAAATTCCCCTCTAGCCATTCTGCCAGAGTAATTGGTGCACTTTGAGTAGGTGTTGCTGCCCAGAAATGGAGTCATCTAGAACTACTGTTGTTTCTTTTTTGTGACACTTCTTTGCAATATATTTGATGTAAATGGGTCGTAATGATACGAGTGCAATGTAGTCTTTAGTCATTTTCATATTTATATGTTTACTCCAGACATGTCTTGGCTGCTTTGAATAACCACATAGATGAATATACATAGGGGTCGTACGAAAGGATGGAAGTCATTACCGAACAAATATGGTCAGATTGACCAGACAGAGCATGCGATAATTTGTCAATAGAAAGCATCCTTGATATGTCATATATTATATGTGAGGATATTGGTCATAAAAGATCAAAGTTTGGAGCTGAGTCTTTATAAGAAGAGCTAAAAGCAAAACAAATAAAGCCAACTTTGATTTCTGTATATTGTTATTTTGAAACCAATCAATCTCAAGGTCTGGCATATTGTGCGTTCTGGGATGCAGTTCGAATCACCAAATTTAGGAAAGAGTGATTGAGTTACCGTGATCTTGAAGGAAGCGCGAAAGTTGAAAATTGTCTTTTGACCTGTTACTATGTCTGTCTGTCTCTCTCTCTCTGTCTGTCTCTCTGTCTGTCTGTCTGTCTTAAGCTATACAGACCTTGTATACATGAATATTCTAGGATTTCAGCAATTTTTTTTTATAGGACTTTAATAAATGTCTCAATAAACTATTTAATTATGTTGTAGATAATATGAAGGATGAGGATATTTTCTCTTTAATGGAAACTATTGATTCCTGCATGTATCGATTTTATCGCTTTAGGGTTAATCTCTCCAGTCTTAAGTTGCTCTTCCTGGCCTCACACTGCTCTTTCCTTTTTCTTTTCTTTTTTTCCCCCACATCAGTACGAGTCTGAAGAGCTGGAAAAGAATGTATATCAGGACTATGATAGTGACAGTGATGTGGCGGATGAACTGAAGCAGGACTTTGTGGATGAGCAGACTGGAGACATACCCAATAAGAGGTCAGTATATCAGTGGCACCCCTAGCCGAAATCTGCCTTGTCTCAACACACATACTGTGGAGTAGCACACCAGTTGTTCTCAAGGTTTTAAATGTTAAGACTGGACATGTTAGTTGAACTTCACAAAAGTCAACTTAAGTTCTTGAGGAGAAAAAGTTGAATTGGCTTCATTTGCACACTGTTACAGTATGTGTACAGTACATGGTATCTGAACACATTACTCAATCAAGTCTAAACATAGAGTTATTGCCCAGGTTTTAAACAAAGGCCAAATAGTGGTACATTGGCAGAACAGGGGCTTGAACACACGATTTTCTGATCATACTGTATGTACATTTTATGATGCATTTAACATATTGCAAGATTTGTGTGTCTGGATTGCATTAAGTTGGAAAAATTAAATGCATATAAGGTACAGATTGGGCAGCTGTGTCACCACCTGATCCGCATCCCTGTTTAATCTACACTGCACAAGGCTGATGTCGACATACTGCAGTTAACAATCCTTTTCTTCTGTAAATGAAATTATAGTAGCACAACCTGCAATACTTGATCGCTGATGGTTGTTTCATTTTTATGCAACTCACACAAAAGTTGTAAAGTAAACAGGCCTTTAGTGTGTGCGATAGCATTCAGCAAAAATGGTCTAAAGAATATTAAATAACCAATTAGAGCCGAACGTCTATTTTGTGAATAAAGCCATGGACCGTTTAGACTTCACAATTAGTGATGACGCTAATGCCCGGCTCAGTTCCTTATTTAATTGAGTAAGCCAGAGAAACAAGTGAATAATCTAATTTACAGTACGAACTCTTCTATCTGTCTCCTTGAAGCTGTGCAGGAATTGAATCTCACACTGTGTGCTGTGAGAGACAGAAAGCAAACATGCTATTTTTAGCCTCTTAAATGAAAAAAGAGGATTAATTATGGCATCAAGAAGGGGCCTTTTAAAATCTTTTCAGCTGCGTCTAAGCGCCAGTTTGGGGATCGATAAAACAGTCAGAAAAGGATTTGATAGTAATTTCAGAAGATTACATTAAAACGGTTGCTTGGCTTAGAATGATTCAATAAACTTGTGTGCTTTATCTTAATTAAAGTAACTACGCTGGTTGCTTTAACCATTCGGTGTATTCAGTGTATTAAAGGTAAACCAATACACTGAATCCAATAACATGCAAAAATTATCGAATTGTCATTGAGTGGATGGCATTTGAAGATGTTTATCCAAGTATCATTATTGTTATTATTATTATTATTATTTTATAGCAAATAAACAAATGACAGATATGACACAAAACTATTTTTCAGTATCCTGCAAAAAGATTACTTTAAATAATTTTAATTAATAACAGTTTTCTAGATCAAGTAGAGGAAACAATATGGAATTCCTAAATTTAGTTTGAAATGAGAAATGTAGTTAATATTTGATTTCATGGTAATGTGTGTGTGGTGTGGTGCTCCTATTTGCATGCTTTCACTAGATGAACATGTGAGCATACAAATGTGCCAATACTTTAATCCTAGTGAAAACAGAGAGGCTGCTGTGTGTTAATTTTGCCAGCGGGTGTTATAATACAACTAAAACATAGTGACACATTTTCTGTGGCTGAATCTTAAATACTGTTTTATCATGCACGTACAGTAGTGCACTTGGTAGAAGCTACATATATGTGTGTATATATACAGTGGTGTGAAAAACTATTTGCCCCCCTCCTGATTTTTTATTCTTTTGCATGTTTGTCACACA
>JAQQZS010000023.1:26124571-26137699 GCA_030068045.1 Platyallabes tihoni
TGTGTGACAAACATGCAAAAGAATAAGAAATCAGGAGGGGGGCAAATAGTTTTTCACACCACTGTATATATATAATATATTTGTTATTTTCACATGAATCACAATTTTATCACAATACTCAGATGTACAGTGGAACCTTGGATTGCGAACATAATTCGTTCAGGAAGTGGGCTCGTATTCCAATACCAACTTAAATTATTCGTTCCACAGCCCAAAAAAAGAAATACATAAAAATGATTAATACAAAATATAAGGTAAAAATAAAACAAATTAACCTGCACTTTACCTTAAAAAAAAAAAGTAAAAATAAATACCGACAGATAAGCGTTTCCGTTTATGTGCGCAGAGGCTGTGTGCGTGTGCGTGTGCGTGTGAAGCTAAAGTAAAAGGAGAGGAGGAATTAGACCCCCCACCTCTCCCTCTTCTCGTCTTACACAATAACCCTTCTTCCTCTCTTATTTGAGTTTTTAATTCACACAGACACACACACACACACACACACACACACACACACACACACACACACACACACACATTAACGGAAAGACTGTTTTATCGGAAAAAATAACAAGGAGCATCACTAATGACACTTGTGTGAGCGCATACTAACGGAGTCACTGCTGTAAAGTAAAAATAAAACAAATTAACCAGCACTTTACCTTTGAAAAGAATCACGACAGAGCAGAGTTTTCATTAGAGAGAGAGCGCGTGCGTGCGTGCGTGTGTGAAGGGGCGCGGTGTCCAGTGACAAAGTGCAGGCTGATACAGAGAGTGAGAGAGAAAATGGATCTTTTACCTCTCTAACAAGACTTTTTTAACCTTACACGTTTGTATGCGTGTAAACACACGCATACAAACACAAAATAAAATATGTTTTACGCACACACACAGTCACAGTGTTATGGTAAACAGTACACGCGTGCACGGATGTTGATTATACCAGTGAGAGTCGCGTACTAAGACCCAACAGGGGAGACGATTACCCACAATTCCTCAGCGCAAAGGAGAGAAAACCCATTGGCTCAGTTGTGATCACATAATGCTGTTAAAATATATATACACACATTAATAAGATAAGATTGAACATTAGACAGTAAGTAGTAGTAAAGCGAAAACAGACATAAGTACTAAAAAACTGCAAAAGTAGACAATAAGTGCACCAAATATACAGAAGTAATATATGTACTGTATATACATTTACCAAAATTTACCAGTATGCATAAATGAGTAAGAAGAGTGTATCTTGGAAAGACTGCATGTATGACATGCAGTGCAAAAAAAGCAGTGGAAAGGATATGCTGTATACAGGTATGCAGTAACCGTTCACAATAGTGCTCATCAGCAGCAAGTACAGTAGGTCGACATGTTTGATGCGTGAAAAGCAAAAGGAAATGGGTAAGCTTAAGGATCTCAGTGATTCTGATTGTAATTGTGATGGCTAGAAACTGGGTCAAATCAACTCCAAAATAGCAGGTGTTGTGGAGTGCTCCCAGTGTGCAGTGGTTAGCACATACCAAATGTGTTTCAAGGAATAACAGCTTGTGAACTGGCAACGGGGTGATGAGCACCCAAGATGTTCATTGGAAGCGAAGGCTAGCTCATCTGGTGCAATTCCACCGAAGAGTTGTGGCTGCCATGTTCATGTGCATTGCTTACCTGGGGAAGAGATAGCCCTGAATGCACTATGGGAAGAAGGCAAACTGGCAGAAGCAATGAAATGCAGTGTTTCGCTGGGAATCCCTGGGTTCTGTTATTCATGTCATTCATGTGAATGTTTCTCTGACACATACCACCTACCTAAACATTGTTGCAGACCGAGTTCACCCCCTCATAGCAACGATATTCTGTAACAGCAGACAGTTCAGAGCTGCCATGGTGGCACAGTGGGGCACTACACAATGTTAGGCAGGTGGTTCTATAGTTCTGGCTGATTGATGAACATCTTCATTCACAAGTATAATTAAAGGAGTCATTAAGTTAAGAATGCTGGTGGATTTTTAATCAGCTGTTCCCCCACTGTGGTGAGTGGCATTTCCTCCCCTAGCACAATCACACTTGACTTGGCACACGTAGGGGTTATTATATGAGACTGACAGCTGCAGAAGAATTAGAAATACAACGCTTGGTGCTCATTTGCTTCCTCTATAACACGTATGAAGTCAGTGACCATGCTTGATAGGGTAACATTTTAATTACTAAGGACGCTCCAGCAGACTAATGTATTCTGTAGGTTTCCTATGCTCAAAGAGTAAAATTTATGAAATGTGTAACAAAAAAACACATGATTTTATACAGTATTCTTATTTTCATCACTACTGATTTTCTAGTCAAGGTTTGGTCCAAGCTACCAAAAGATAGTTGTGGTTAAAGGAATGTACAGTAATAAAGATATTTATCCAATCGGAGAGGGATCATCTTTGTAGTGATAATTTTTCCTCAGCAATTTTAGTATGCTAACTAAAAATTTAACAGACTTAAATTACTGTTTACCCAACTTGCTGAATGTTTATTACTTTATAAACCTTTAAAGCTTACCTAAATGCTAAATACATCAAGAAACTAGCTAGTTAATACTATATAGTGAAGTAACATTCATACTAAGGAATCATCTATAATAGACTTGTTTGGCTAGCTAAATATTTTCAGCGAATGGGCGAGTTGTCCTCAATGTCCTCTCGAAGCAGTAATCGCGAACAAAACTAGACATTAAAATAAGAAGTAACATAAGAGTCTTCTAGTTACACCATTTAAAAGTGTTGCTTTAGCTGAATTGCATTCCTTGTATTTTAATGCTAGTCTATAAACATAACATAGTGGTGGTGGGGTTTGAACCAGTGTCCACTGCCTTAACCACTGAACTTAACTGATCAGATGTAGGTAAGTTGCACTGGATAAAGGCATCTACCAAATGTTGAAATGTAAAAGAAATGGACAACATTTGAGGAATTGTCAATCCGATTGTTGTTGTTAGTCTTTCGCCAGCTCCCGTCAAGGAGTTACCAGAGTGGACCATCCAATCCGCCCAACAACTTGGCACAACTTAGAACCTTCCTGACTAAACCTTCCCATTTTACCCAGATTTGAGACCGCCACTGCATCCAGTGGGTGGGGTTTGTGCATTGGCTAGGAATCGAACCAGGGCCTTCCACATGGCAGGCGAGAAACCTGCCACTGAGCCACCAAGGCCACCCAATTGTCAATCGGATTCCTAAATAAAATTATGGGTAGGTTCTTCACTCAGATTAAAACCAAATAGCATCAGATTGTTGGGAGACATTTCTTACCACCACTTCTTTAAAAACCGCACACATGTCGCCTGGTGGTGGTCATTTACTTGTCTACATTTTATAGAACCTGGGAGTCGCATTGTTTAGTAATTCAGACAGATGTCAGCACCAAACATTTCCTTTTAACTCAGTGCTCCAAGCCTTATACTTAAATATGTGTAGAAGTAAAACGAATGCAGAAAGAATTTTTGTGATAGAACATAGACTTTCTGACATTCACTTATAGGTTGTAATCACACTTCTATACAATGAATACCAGCAAGTAAATAACGTGGAACATCTCTCTTTTGGTGGCCTCTTGACCAGGTATTATATCAGATCATTTAAAGGCTGTTGATGGGGATGGTGTTGTTTAAATATGAAGCTCAACCTCACAGTTGACCTTGTAGCATTGTCACCTCTTCATAGCTCAAAGAGATAGTGAAAAATGAGAACTATGTACTATATGCAGAGCACTCATAATTTGAATATCTGATACTAATACTGCCTACTGCAGAAATAGCATTTAGAAAAATCAAAGATTTCACCCTCTGGGGTATAAGGGCTTTCTGAAGATCTGCACACGTCTTAGACTTCTTACTGTACATTTGTGTAAATTTCAAATCTTTATCAATGTAGTAGCTAATACTTCTTCAATTATTTATATAGAGACCAAATAAGGCTTTCATAATATGGATGATGTAAAAATGTCAGAATGTTTAAATATATACTTTAAACTTAAATGTAACTTTTAAACTTTTGTCAAAGTACACATACTTAAAAAAAAACTATTTGGAAAATTCATCCATGCGACGTGATCTCCAACCAGAAGCAAGATGCCAGGACGAGTCAGACAGCTCCAGAGGGCAGAGGGGGTCTGGATCACTGGCAGCTCATGAGCGACATGTATAGCTCGACAGAACGACAGGTAGAGGGAAAAAGCGAGAGGCAAAGAGAGAGGAGAAGAGAGAGCAGAAGAGAAGGAAAGATGGCAGTTAGGTACAGTATGGTCACTTTTACACAATTCATAAGGTGAATGAATATTTAGTGCAGAGTGCAAGCAGGGACTCCGGCAGAACTTACTATGACAGTATAACTAAAAGGGAGAGCCAGAAGGAAACACAGACATGAGTCCTTCAGATCTGCTCCTTTACCTAAGGCAAATCTATTTACAAAAATGCTTGGATTTTAGCCTCAACTTAATGTTCGGGACTCAGACACAGTCTCAGTGTTTATTTGGAAGACTATTCCATAACTTTGGGGCTTTGTAAGAAAAAGCTCTGCCCCCTGCTGTAGTTTTCATAATACGCGGTACTGACAAGCAGCCTGCATCCTTTGATCGAAGTAGGCGTGGCAGATCGTAAGACACTAGCAGTTCACTCAGATACTGCGGCGCGAGACCATTTAATGCTTTATACATCAATAGTAGTATTTTAAAATCGATGCGAAAATTCACAGGGAGCCAATGCAGTGTGGATAAGATAGGGATGATGTACTCGTATTTTCTGGTTCTAGTGAGGACTCTCGCTCCTGCATTCTGGACCAACTGAAGCTTGTTTATGCACCTACAGTAGTTGAACAACCAGATAGTTATGCAAACCTGGTAATATTATCTACATGTGCTTCAAATGACAGGCTGGGATCTATAATCACACCGAGGTCTTTCACTGTTGCACTTGATGGAACAGAAAGGCCATTTAAAGTTACAGTGTGATCAGAAGACTTACTTCAGAAGCTTCAGATCAGAAAATGCACACTAAATGATGCTTGCAGATAGCACAAGCATTGAAACAGGCATTGAAATAGAGGACATGATGTGAAAATAATAGGCAAAGAATAAAAACTACAAATCTCTGGACTGTAGAGAGACATGACATACGTATAGTCTCAGTTTAACTGAAAGTCTTTGAACTCAAACGATATCTCCATAGAAGAAATGCAAATTGTTGACGTGAGCAGTATGTCCAGAATTTTAGACCTCTCGAGATCATCATAGAGAGATCATCAAGAAGTTTGGTGTGACATCATAATTTATGAACAGTGTAGCAGTTCATAGGGTATTCAAAAGTAGATTGTAGAGCGTTGTACTGTAGGTGGTTACTGCCTTTTTGTACTGGATCATACAGTAAGAAAAAAAAGCCAAATTCTTTGTTTAGTTTTGAGTGTAAAAATTTCTCATACTGGTGATTGAACAAATCTGCTAAAATTGCACCCTGTGCACAAAACTCCTAATTGTACACCCTAAAAGATACTAAATCCATGGCTTAAGTCATGTCTGTGCAATAGATTCCTAAATAGTGTGCACTAATAGATATCATTTACTGTATGTGATGATGTTTATTACAGAAGTGTTTCACTGGTTGACTGGTTTAAACCAGGAGTATCCAGGTCCAAGGCAATTGGCATCTCTTGACAATTCATAGCAAATCATGAGGTGTAGTAGGCACTTCGTAGCTAAATAGTGTAAAATCATACTGTAGATAGTTTGGCCTACTTTGTATAAGAGACATACAATAGGTGATTACTATGCAATCATTAGTATGGTATGCGCCAGTACTGAAACTCGTGCATCTCGAACATCACATGTGCAGTTGTCGACAGGGCATAGCTCCAGCCACAGTAGTGAAAATGAAGTTGTGTTGTGCATCTGTTGGAAATGGATCTCTTGATGGAGGAAAAATATGGAAATATGGAAGTGGTCATGAATGGGGGGCGAGTTTGAGGAAGGTGGCAGAACAATTCCTTCCGATACTCATCTTGTGGGGGATGTTAAAGGAGAATGTGTTTAACTGTGAAGATCCGCCAAGAACTGTGCCTGCTATACGTGAGCAAATCATCTCCTTTTACAGGAGTCTGCAGCAACCTTTGTTCCAGGATATGTTTGAGAATCTGCATAAACAATATGAGGCGGTGGACACACCCTTCGAACACTTACATTACACATATCTTGGTAAATCAACACACTAATATTGTGCATGTTAGTTTCTTTCAGGGGAAATAAACTTACAGACGACAAGGTAATATGGTTCGTCTTTTCATTTCAGTACTGTATATGTTGGCGCGTACTCTACATCATATCATTTCCTAGTTAATGTGCTGCCAATTTGTTGATGACTTAAGATATGTGATTTCCGACAGTCGAGTAGCCATAAACCTCTAGGAATTTAAATTCGGGACATTTGGCGTGCGCTAGCAAGGCATTTGTGTATGTAGGAAGAGTGTATGATAATACTAACAATTATGGAATTAAAATCTATAAATAAACACAATTCCGTGTACTATACATGCTGTCTTCTTTTGCTGCAAGCATCTGCTTTTTCCTGCATCGTAATGAGTAATCACCATGTGGTGATGGGTTAATGACAAAATAAATTGAGAAAAAATATAGCTGTATTTATGAGACCTAAGCGGATCCCTGTTTAGTCTGGTCTCAGTGACTGAACTGAATTTCCCCATAACTATAAATACTGCTACTGTTAAGATCATTAAGCTCAGTACCAGTTATCATAACATACCGATGTCTGGATTCACATAACAACAGGTCTGCATCTCTGTTATAAATCTATTACTGTGAACAATATGGTTAATAAAAAGGCTCATTTTCATTTGCGTTAGCACGTGTCATAAACAATGCAAAACACCCTATTCATTTTTATAACCTTCAATAAAGCAGGAGACTTGGTGAGGCAGTCGATATCTTTATGAATAACGCCGCCAGCGTTCTCTGTTCTGTCCCGAGCTCGGGTTACTTACTACTTGGAGTTTTTGTGAATTTTCTCCCTGTATCCATGTGGGTTTTATCTATCTTCTACATTTTTCTCCGACCTTTATAAAGCATGCCAGTAGGTGAATTGGATACTGTGAGTTCTTCATACTGTAGGTGTGAATGTTTGTGTGAGATACTCTGTGATGGATTGCCATCACAGCCTGGAAGAGATCCCAAGTTAGCCTCTGGATACACTGCATTCATTGACCACGATAAAGTGCTCATTAATGAGTAATGAGAAAGCAGTTTGTTTTGTTTAATAGTGGTACATTCTGTTAATTATGGTAAATTTACACTAGCGATCAACTATTGCTAATTGATAAATAATCTCATCATCATATTCTACTACTGTATAAAGCACATGGAAAAGAAAAACATGCTTGATCAGATTGGGATCTGGGGAGTTTATAGTGTAACGGTTTATTTTTGTTAAATCCAGTAAATTAAGTGGAAAGTCCACCCTTCTGTTACATGACTTCTTGATTGCTATTTTTCAAATCCATTGTGGTGGTACACAAAAAATGTGTCACTGTCCAAATGCTTACTAACTGTACCTGCCTGTATATTTATTTAATTTGCTTAATATTTAATTGTGTTGTATTTATCAGACAGGAGAAAAAAAAGATGATTCCTGCAGTGATGTTTTGTTCACTAAAACATTGTGTCATGTGCTGTCCTCCATGTCCTCATGTGTGTCCCTTGTGTGATCAGTGTTTCCAGAGAGACGCTGCGCAGCGGAAAAAGATCTGACTACAACCTGAACAAAGCGAACGCCCCCATCCTGACCAACACCACACTTAACGTGATCCGTCTGGTCGGTAAGCAGTCGACCTTTAACATTTCATCCACTTAAAAAACACGGAAGGAAACAGTGACCCAGTGCAAGCGACCTCGATCGGCCAATCAATTAATAAGCTAATGGCAGAGGTGTGTGCATTGATTCAGCTCCATGTCATTAGATCTGTTTTGCATTGCCTCCTCATCTCTTTCGGGCGTTTGAAGCAATGATAATTTGTCTGCTGCATCAGCCGACATGGCGGCTCAGACTCCATTAGGTTTATGCTCTTCAGTAGTAATGAATAGATTCAAATTTATGACGGAGGTGCCTTCTTTCCATTTAATTCTTTTGAATTGATGTTAGCTGCTTTTATTTTATTTTATTTTATTTTTTTGTTGGATTTTTTAGTTTTTGTAGTTTTGTAGGGTAATTTTTAATCAATTTCTGCATTAAAAAATTTATCCTTTAATCTGCTTTTGTTTTCACAGATAACGGAAACCTTTTCTTTCTTTTGTTTTTTCAAATAATCCTTGACAATTATGTTGCAAATAGTAAGCAGATTTTGCGTCAGTAGAAGAATTTTCTTTATTAAAAAAAACCATGACATTTTCCTCGTAATCATTATGCGTGATGAATGATTAAGATGAATAAAGTCTCTATTGCAATCATGAGTACAAAAAAAAAGCCTCATCTGTGTACACATTAGTACACATATGTTTTTTTTTTTTCTCCTAAATTTAATTGCTCTGCCTCAGGGGCCATGGAAATGTCAACGTCCAACCAGGAATGACAAATTCAACTTAAACATAGCTCTCATAATGATTGAACAGTGCGCATTTCTTGAATTCTTAAAATGTAAGGTTGTTCTAAGAGAACATTTATAACCTGATTAAACATTAAAATGCCTGTCAAAACATGCCTGGCTGTCTAAAAGAAGGCAATTATATTGGCTTTTAATTTACAAAGGGCGTTCAAGCCAAACAGGGACTTGTAAGTGGTGATGGTGTAAAATCGATTATCATTTACAGACGACTTCAAGCACAGCATGATGATAAAACTCTACGCCAGATTAAAACATTTGAACGGTGCAGCCTTGTAAAGACGGCTGTACGTCGAAAAATGACGAGTCGGCTCGGAGACACGTTCAGTCGTTCCTGTGAATATTCAGTGAGTGGAATGTCTGATCCTTGAATTTCCACATGTTCGGGCGATTAAAGGAATTCCTGGGAGGCCAGTGTTTCTGGCGTGAAGCAGCCAGTCCAATCATGGCTTTAGCGGACTGAGAAACCTTTTTGTTTTTTTTTTTGCTCTTATAACTGTGCTCTGGTGCTCTCCACAATGAAAAGTCCCATTTTGACTTGAACTCCCCTTGTAACATCATTCAATGTACAATAATGCATAGCTATTATTTAAATAATAAATGAATTAATATTGTGGTTTTCACACAGCTATTAAACTAACTTGTGGTCTTGTTTTCTGCAGGCAAATACATGCAGATGATGAACATTTTAAAACCCATCGCCTTCGATGTCATCCACTGCGTGTCCCAGCTGTTCGATTATTACCTGTACGCCGTGTACACCTTCTTCGGCCGTAACGACATGGTACGACTGGTTAAGTTTTCTGTATTTTAAGTATGATTCTCTGATCATGAATTATTTCATTATTTCTTTCTTTTTGTTTTCCCCCTTTTCACTTTGCATATCTGTCACACAACATTGATCGTTTTTCCCATGGGTGCACCCCGGAGCATAATTACCGTTATTATTATCAAAGAGAATCGAGCATCACGTGACATGGAAGGAATATTGAAGTGGGTGTTTTGACATCTGTTTTACTTTTCACAGGGAAAAAATCTCTCTTTTAAAATTTAGTCTCGGATCTCCCAGAGTATTCATTCACAAATTTTGTGTTCTGAGAGGCGTTTACGGTTTAAAGAGATTAGTTTCAACATCATGTCCTGTTCACAAATTCAACATGTGCCTGTTATTATTCATATAAAACGTTAGGACTCCTTAGGAGCAAGATTGAACATGGTCTCATTTGAATTCACAGATATTTCTCAGGAAATCAGTTTGTGTATCTAACAGGGTGAGAAGGATTAAAAGAAAACATTGTCATGAAATGCATAAAATACTGTATATTTTGTTCTAAAAAACTGGTTGAAGAACCAATCATCTCCGCGACCAAAAAAAGGCAAAGCAGGTCTGCAGCTCGACCAAGTGCATGCCTTTCAACTTCACATTGTGCATCGGGAACTCGTCCCCAGGGGCCAGACTGTCAATAGCAAATTCTACTGGCAGGTTTTAAAGTGTCTGAGGAAGAACGTACGCAAGGAAGAAATCGACTGGATCTGTGTCGCATAACTCTTGAAATGCTAGCTAGTGCAATAGTGTTAATGGCAGTTTCAACTTGTATGTTGAAGTTTTGGAAACGTAATTGTTAAAGCCTACAGCTGAGGAGGTGAGAGAGACGGATAGACTAAAGTGTTAAAGCGCTGCTGCATCATTAGATAAATCCCACCGGTATAAGCTCAGCATGCAGAAGTGTGAATAATGTACGGCTTTTAACTAACGTAAAATAAAAGAAGTGAAGAAGATGAAAGTTTATTACAGAGTACATCTCGGATGCCAGCGAAGAACACATTATTCCACACTGTAGCAGAACTCCCTAAATCCTCAATATTTAATACACGTCTGAAACTGATCTGCACATGCACTCCTGCTGTGACCCGTAACTGTCTCTGAACACTTACAACCTTTAGAAGATGATTTCCTTGAGAAATGATTACAGTAATGATCATACCACCACAGCGCCAGCTGTATCTCACAACATCACATCGACTTTCAGCAGGAAAGATTGCTTGTTTAAAGTTAAGAACTTGCCTTGAAGGCACTGAGTAGAAGGAATGGGGAAGAGAATGATTTAAGATACAATGACACACTGGGAAAAATGAATCACCTCTGGGGTGACGATGGGACTCGCAGCCAGGCAGAGCTCCAAGCTGAGCAAAGCCATTCCAACGCTACCGATAGAGCAGCTGTCTCTGTAACAAATGGCTCTTTTTCAGATTGTTAATTTAACCAGTATGCGAAGACTTTGCTATAATTGACCACCTGACAGCCACTGTTCTGCTTTAAACTAGATAGCCGGTTTGTATGCTGCAGTGAAGGTTAATATAGTATTAGTAGTTATTTTAAAAACCCAGGACATCTTTTATACATGATTTCAAAGAACTGACCTTCATGTATGGTTTAACATTGCTTTTGAATTGCATTTTTTTTTCTTTTTCTTTTTCCCCTTTTTCATTTCTTTAAGCATGCCCCACCTCCATCCACATTGAACTCGAGCGGCCGTCCAGCCGTTCCAAGACTGGGCTGCTGGGTAAGAGTGCGGTGTGACTCTCTCATCAGTGTGTCTCCAGTTAAAATCATACTGTACACTCTTCACAGCGTAGCGTGCGTGCGTGTGATGGTTGTTTAGATTCGTTTAAATGTATTTCTTTGTTAAGATTTATTTATTTCATTTTCTCATTCATTCATTAGTAATTTGCATGGATGAATGAATGGATTGATACTTTATTGACTCGACAAACACAATGAACATGTAAAACAATAGACATCTACAGTAGTTACAACTGCAAATCATCAATTGTCTAGAGAGTACAGTCAACTACAACATAATAAAGTACACATATGAGAGATGACCTATGCTTCAACAGGAAATTTTTTTTTTTAAATATAAGCATTCCTACCACAAACAGCAGGAACAAAGTTATGTGCATAGCAAATTCGCGGTCAGACTGAAATAGCTGTTATTTATTCATTCATTTACTCTCTATACCTCTTATCCAGGGTCAGAGGGGCCGGGGGGATTCCGTGGGGGCTTGGAGTCTAATCTCGGGGACTTTGGGCACAAGGCGGGGAACACCCTGGACACAGTGCCAGTTCATCACAGGGCACACACACACACGCACAAACTCCATGCAATTTAACATAATCTGCATGTCTTGGGACTGTGCGAGGAAACCGGAGTACCCGGAGGAAGCCCACCAAGCACGGGGAGAACATGCAAACTCCATGCACATAGACCCGAGGTGGAACTCAAAGTGCAGTGATTCTGAGGTTTAAACAGTTTTGTAGTGTGCACATGGATTTGCTCATCTATTCATTTGGATGTATTAAATTACTAAAAGCCTGACTTTACAAATGACCCGCATCTGTTAAAACCCTGAGGCTCAATCAGCTTTAATGCTTATAGTGACAAAGTGCAGTAATGAAGCCACTTTAAATCGGGTTGTAGTTCTCAAGTGTTTGCAGATGATCTGTTGGTAGAATGAATATGTGGGAGGTGAGAACGTTTAGCAGGAAAAGATGATAGCTAAGTCAGATTTATGTCTCAATTTGTTTCGTCTGTTCTCGTTTAAGAGCGATAATGTCTTCGGTTTGAGCAGCGAGCCCGCAATGAAAAGAATGGGCAGCCCGTAATGAAACAAATTTTGCGGTTAAAAACTTTTCCAATTGGCAAGGAAAAAAAGATTAAATCGACTTTTGATCCTGTCTGTGTTTTGTTCGCCATGTTATGAAAATATTTTTGTCTTAAACATAGTTTGTGTGGTTCCCATGAATTTCCAGATGAATTTCCCCCTCCGTGTTCCCTTAGTAATGGGCATGGTGTTTGTGGGTTGACAGCTCACAGCTCACTGCAGTTCAACCACCGTGTTGGATACATGCTGACCTACAAAGCCATGCACACACTGTCTACGATCTGAGTTACACTGTTTGTGTTGTGGTGATTCCTTCAAATGATTCCTCATGAGAAAGAGTTCATAGTATCTCCGTATCCTTTGCTGCATGTGGGTGGGCTTGGTGCTCTAATTGTAGTAATTGCGTTTGGACGAACACGTGAATGACAGCACAGTGTGTGGGTTTGTTGAAAATATGACGAGTAGGGACCATCTTTCTGACTGTGTGTTGTGTTCCTGTCTCTTTGCTGCAGTATGAATCATCCGGACTGGGGCTGATTAGCAGTAGACTGAGGACGACACTCAACCGCATCCAAGAGTCTCTCATAGACATGGTAAAAAAAAAAAAAAAAAACTGAAAATATGCCTCTATTCATCTTTGTATTTACTTCTCATTTCACCCTGGCTTTCTTCCTATTTGTGCCCGTAACCTGTCTGTTGTGATCCATCTTCAGTTTTTTTCCTCAGTGTCATTTCTTTGTTTGATTCTATCCTTATGCTCTCGCTCTCTCTGGTGCACTCTCCGTTACATATATATATATATATATATATATACACACACACACACATACAT
>JAQQZS010000023.1:26177248-26198260 GCA_030068045.1 Platyallabes tihoni
AGTGAAGAAATGATGAAGTCTCTGACCAGGCGTTCAAAGCACTTCATCACTACTGATGTGAGGGCTACAGGGCGATAATCGATGCTGAACTTACTGTAAATGACTGATTGCCAAATTCAGTTGACGTGTAGCATCATTGGCTGGAAACTTTTGAACTTTATAACAGTTTGCACAATTACCTTTAAATCAAATTATGATGTCTCACAATCATTCTTTTACTCAGTAGAAATCCTCTCAGTATTACTGATGTATTGCAATAGTACTACTCAAATATTACTCCGGTATTTTTCCCCACCCATGTCTATAACTTATTCTTACACAATAATAAACCGAGGATTTTAGAGAAAACTCCATTCGATTATTAGAGTTACAAAAAGTATATCTTTACCTTTACTGTCAGCAGCTTCTCTCTCTCTACTGTGTGTCCAGTACTGTATGTGTGTGTATAAACCTCACACTTCTCCACTCTGCTATCTGCCAGCTACGCCAACGTGAAGAAGTGCAGTAACGAGGGCCGAGCACTGATGCAGCTAGACTTCCAGCAGTTCCTCATGAAACTGGAGAAGCTCACCGACCTCAGACCCATCCCTGATAAGGAGTTTGTGGAGACCTACATTAAAGCCTACTACCTGACTGAGAACGACATGGAGCAGTTTATTAAGAACCACAGGGTGAGCACAGTCTCTTTCTTAAATCATATCGAAAGTTGGTATCAAATAATGATTACACTTGGCAGGAAAATGATGTATATACTGCACTTGATTTTATAAATGGCCAGAATGGATTCTTGAGCATTCATTCAGGGTTGGTTGTTGGTCTGAGTGTTTCATTCTTCATGGTGAGATGTTTCAAGTCGAGTATCAACAAATAATATGTAAAAAAAAAAAAAAAAAAAACAGAAAATAGTGTAATGAGGATTACATTTAAACAGTAGGTGTGAGTGCAGATGTACAGTGTGAGCATGAAATTCTTCTCCAAATATATGCAATCATAGCTTACAAAAACTAGCCTATAGAAATGAGTCATGTGGCATTTTGTAGACAGTTTAATAGATTTTTATATATAACTTGCAATAAATCAAATGTTTGTACGATAGGCTTTATGTTCACCCCGTCTTTCTATACATCACTATAGCTCTGAATAGCTGAAAATGCTGGTACCCTATTATACAGCCACCTGATCAGTCACACTTTTTGTGTGATTGTGTTTGACAAACTAAAAAAAAAAATCTAATATAACTGCAAAATGTATGTGTGCTCTTAGGCAGTTCATCAAAAAAAAAAGTTGCACATACTGTAAACTTTCTTATTTATTCCATGAAAATAAAAGTTATAAGAAATGTATGAGTTTATACAAAACAGTCCTTCAGCAACAGAAATTCAAGATTCAGACGGCATAGACAATGCTGTAGAGTCGACATTGGCACTATGATATGGCCTCCTTGCATGTCCAGCCAACCATCGATGAATAGTCTGACAAATTATCTTGCGGTTTTTTTATTTATTAAAAAAAATAAATTATGGTCGCTCCAATGATACAAACAGACCAATTTGTCTTGGCTTGGCGTTGCCATTCTTGGCCTTCCAGATGAGTGGAATTAGTAGTTGGGAATCTTTTCCGTAGCCTGGAAATCATATTCCTGTCATTCCCAAATCAAGTCTGGCGACATCTGTTTGCGTTTCACCAAGTTTTAAGTATTCTAATGGCCCACTCTGTCTTCTAACATTTTCGCAATGGGGCATGATAGTTGTAAAGACAAAATGCTCAATCAAAATGTTGGACATAATCACATGGCAAACGTCCAGTAGGTTATCCATGATAAAGTAATCCTATGTTGAGCACGATGGTCATTTTGTATTATCTGTGTTCTTATTTACAGTTACGAATTAGGTTTGACGAAATCTGAAATTAATATTATGATAAGTGTGAAAATTTAAAGTTGGGGTTTTTCTAACAGTACACGTTTCTATATTAATTTCACATTTCTATAATTTTTCTATATATTTTTTTCATAGCACAATGTTTTTGTCCATGGGTATATATTTATTGTTTCGAGCTGTGTGCTATGTTTGAGCAGGAATACTCCATGAAGCAGCTGGCCAACTTGGTCAACGTCTGCCTCGGCTCTCACATCAACAAAAAGGCCAGACAGAAACTCCTCGCAGCTATCGATGACATTGACCGACCAAAAAGATAAACTTCAGCAGGCCACCCAGACTGACAGCACGATCACAAGGGAAATCTGCTACAGCTACAGAGTTATAAGATTTCAGTACTTCACTCCTGACATACTGTAAATTTGCCACCTTCTATACATTTTTGTGTGAATGTAAATGATTCATGGTCATACTGTTTATGAACGGTTCTTTAATATTAGTGTACATCAGTATCGGGTCAGTGAATGTGGTAACGAGTAAAGCATAAATTGAAGATATTCCTCTGGGCGAGTCTTTTAAAATGAATTGCTTTACTATGAGAAATTTCCGGAAACACTCCATGTGTAGATGTGGGTCTATTCTTTCAAATACTCTACTTGAACATTTTAAAACTGGTAATGAAACATTTCCATCTGCTAAGGATAAAACAAACCAGTGGTTTTCATAATGTGATCTTAAAGTCCGTCTCTTTAACTCTGTTACACCAAGTTATTGTGTGTTCTTTGCTTGTTACTTTTTAAAAAGAATATAGAAATTGCTGATTTTATTATTTATACCAATTATAAATATGAACATGGCTGATTGACCGATTAGGGCAGATTAGATTTGTTTCTTCGTATGTTTTGTTTTCTTCATTATGTGTTGTTGTTTTTTTTTCATGGGAGGAGTTAAAAAAAAAGAAGAAGAAAACATGTAAACACTGAGTTAAAAAAAATTGCGTGCAATTTGTGACATACAGTTTACTGTATATGTGAATGACAAAGGCCCATTATATTTATTCCAGCTACTGGGTGATGCACCATTCATTAAAACAGTCAAATCAGTTAGTGCGTAGCTGTCTGAACCAGAATATTACTTTATGCATACTGTATTATTACTTTGCTGTAACAAGAAGAAATTCAAGACACCAAAATAAATACACTAACATTCTCAGTGAGTCTAGTGCATTTTTTTTAAAGTCAGTATTTTCATTTTGTAATATTTTTTATATACTTTTGCTCTCTGCACTGGAGCCTGTAACTGAATTATAATAATTGCCAGAAAATGTAGTTACACCATTGCACTAGTCTGCCTGGTGAACTGTTTTTAACTTGATCCCCAGATTCCTAATCTTTTCCCATAATCACATTTGGAAGTTGCTGGGAGTGGGTGTAGGAAGTAGTCAATTAGGCCTGTGTGTTATTGTGTACCAAATCCTGCAGGACTTCAAAGGTTTTGTTAACATGCTGATAAAGGTCCATTAACACGTTACTGGCTGCTCAGTCCAGCGCTAACATCTGCCTCAGGACCGTCAGCTTTACTTAGTACAGAGTCCAGCTGCAGAGCAGATCAGCTGCCTTTTTAATTAAATGCTTTTTTTTTAATGAATACTTAAACACCAGTTTGTGTGTGCAATCAGCCTCTTGAACCTTCCAGGGTTTGGAGTTAAACTGCAGAACCCTTTACACATTTCTCTTTATTCCCCCGGGCACTCGGCAATATAAAGCATCTATAATTAAAACTTAAAAAATAACATTATTCAGTCTCAAGAGAAAAGAAAAGTGAAGCGATGGAATTTTGCACAGAGCGAGTTGTATTTGAAAGCCAAAAATAATAATCACACAGTTTTCAGCACTTGTACCTGATCATGCCAAACCTAAGACCTAAAAGCCCACGATCGATGCTGTCACTGAACCAAAAGCCTGATGTGAAGATGCAAAACCCTAGTCTTCACTATTTTGTGCATGCCACCAATCTACTTTTCTTCCGGTTGCTCTCATCAAGGGGTCGCCACAGGGGCCCAACCAATCCGCACACAAATTTGGCACAGGTTTTATGCTGGATGCCCTTCCTGACACAACCCTCCCATTTTATCCAGATTTGGGACTGGCACTGCATGCAATGGCTGGGTAGTATAGGGTGTGGCAACCCACCGACAGCATGGCTGTAACATGTTTCCCGATGGTTTATTAAAAATGGCTGTCATTATAACAGGTTTTAGCAGAAGGGGAGAACAATGCTCCACATTTCTTTTGCAATTCCAAAGTTTATCTAATTTAAGTTTTCATTTGACATCACTGGCTATTAACATGGTTAATCCAATTTAACAGCTTAAGTTATAAGATTGGTTTTGAGAGGTTGGGTCCAAAGCAAATGTCTGTCTTAAAGCTGCCTCATATCAGTTGTGTAAGGTTTTAAAAATTAACATACCCAGTGATAAAACTGGACCCTGAAAGTACTCCTCCCATATAACAGTCAGTTAAGTGTTTCTAGTGATAATGTGCTCAGAATTCCAACTGAAGTAAGCAGAAAAGCTGTAACTCTTTTGTTTAAGACTGAGAAGAACACTATTGTGTAATTTTAATTCTCACAATGAGTGCCCAGCTTGTCTGCCCTGCGATGGGTTGGCACCCTGTCCAGGATGTACTCCGCCTTGAGCCTTATGTCTCCTGAGATCCAGGAATAAATGAACAATATCAGAACAAATGCAACCTTTTCTGTGAAAATCCAGCTAAAGTTGATTCACTGTTTTCTACATAAAACAATTACACATATGATTTTAGGTACATAGAAAATGTTGAATAAGAAAGCTGGGATTTTTACAGACAGGGTCCCAAAGAATCCACCTCACTCACCATTTATAACACATTTATAACAAGACGATTGTATTCACCTTCTATGGCTGTCACTGATAAATCCACTGTCTTATCCACTGGTTTAGAAAGAAATCAGCCACAGCATCACTTTCTTCATACAACTGTTAATGTTGGTTTAGTGCTTGATTTCATAAAATTCCAATATAATCTACCTTGAAGCATTTTTTGTAACAGCCATCTGTGGTCAGAAGTCCAATAGAGTAAAATTGTCTGGTTCGTGTTGACGGGGAGAAAATAGTCATTTTGTAAGCTAATGTATATGGCAATGGATAGCCTTTTGCTCAAACTATGTTCTGTGACAGCACAAGCAGCATTTGAAACAATGTCGATGTCTTGATGTGAAAAGCGTGTTCAGCCTGTATGTTTGATGATAACGGTCGTATGGTTGGAGCGACCTAACTGGTGGGTGGGAATTCGCCATGACTGAATTACGAGGAAAATGAGGGTGAAAAAAATTGTCTGCAGCAAATCATTTGATGGGGATGCCAGAAATAAAACTTCACACGGATGACTTTTTTTCTCAGAAAAACATCAGCCGGTTTATTTCAGCTGCCCCTGAAGGTACATTTATTCGGGTGGTTTGAGACACACCGTGAAGGATGCTTACGTCATGATGCTGCCAAAAGACTGTAATAAAGATCTGGAAGAGAGAAATAATGAAAATAACAGTATAATCTGTGGCTGCTAACTTCTTTATAGAAAAGGCAAGAAGAGAGGAACTATTTTGTTGACATACAACGTTTCATATATATATATAGGAGACAACATAATACCGACAAATAATTGTGAACAGAAACGTCTCAGGAGGTTATAACGTCTCTCATACTGGAATCGGCAGTGAGTGTAGTAGCTCTAAAGACGAAGGAAAGGCTAATTAAATAAAAGGCATTTACATTTAGAGACCTGTCTAGTTACCGTGAGCAATTCACAAAAGTCAGTTTTGCATCTGGAAGTTGCTGCACTCAGAGTTCCTGCAGAGTTTTAAGTGTTGTGTGGAAAATAGAGACACTGTATTAATAATCATTATTATTATTATTATTATTATTATTATATAGTAATAATAATAATAGAAATTATTATTATTATTACAACATATATAAATGTTACAAAATCAGATACACACTGATCAGCTATAATATTACAAAGCAAAATCTAATGGCCAGTACCGTGTAGAATCCTTGTGCCACCTGGGCAGCTCTGGCCCCCCAATGACGTGGCTCTGCTGCTGTGTTTGTGAATTTTGGCAGCGATTCCTGTGGGTTGTGGGGTGGTACCTCCATGGATTAGATTTGTTTGTCTGCTGCATGGTTTGCCCAATTGGATTGGGATCTAGGCAGTTTGCTAGCCAGGTTGGTGCACTGGGTGTCCTGGTGCTTTTCCGTCATGTCCAGCACTGATTTTTTCCAGGGAGTTGTGCTGGATTGGCTTTTCTGTTGGGATCACCAGATTGGCTGTCCTTCGGTCCGTACAGGCATAAATGAGCCCTTGATCCTGTTGCCGGTTTCCTGATATATAATTGATAATCAATGTTAATAGTTATGGCTGCTCAGTGTATGCACACAGAAAGCATTCTTCTGGCTGCAGTGTCTTTAGAGCAGAGTGTTTTGTCTCATGCCATGACTGAAATGAAGGCATTTCCTGCCAGATATCTCGTTATCTCTTCCTACCGCTCAATCAGATCTCAATGAAACCTGGCTAAAACCACATGCTTCTGGAACATTTTGGTTGTGCGAAGCATAATAATGATTTTTGGTCTGAGACAATGAAAATAAACAAAGATGAACTGGTACAGTAGATCTGATATATTTGCATTAAAATGTTATGAGAAAATGTATAGTTAACCAATCAGACACATTAAAGGAAAGTCTTTTCAAGTCAGAAATAGTACTGTACTGTATGGATGATCACTGATCAAATGATCACTTATTAAGGGACTGATATCTTAGCATGGTGATCGCTTCAATATACTGTACCCCCTGAGGGAAATAGGTTTTGGAAGAACTTTGGATCTGTACTGGATGGATGAACAAAGACTTCTAGAACCTACAGCAGGCATATTGAAGCTTTTATTCAGATACATATTGTCTTTGTACAGTAAGTGGGACTTAAAATTTACAAAAACAGGACAACATATAATACTATGATTGCATAATATAAGAAATTTCATTTAAGAATACTAGGAATTCGCTGTTGCGGGTTTCAAGGTAAAACAATTAAGTCAGAAGGTGTATGGAAATGCCACTTTCCTCACAGACTAATGCTATTCCCAGGCATTACAGTTTGTTATTTTTTATTAGTTTAATCTCAGCCTTATTTTAGCATGCTGGTTAACTAATGTGTGATATTACTGTCTTTGTTGTACTGTCATTAGCATGCTGCGTATTTAGGTATTAATACATGCTCATGCCTATCCTGAACTTTATAATCATTAATTACAAGAAATTAGATTTTAATTAGAATCTTATTTAGTCTTCTAGCATAATAATGGACATCATGTACACGTCACTCAGTGAATAGTCCTGGTTTAATAACTGATCAGTTAACTCCTTGAGCTGAAGCACGGCGGATATGTGCTGGATGGCTCTCTGTCTTGTGTAAATTGTTTTGCAATATAGCGTTATAGGATAGATGGTTAGTAGGATGAGCTGACAATTTGACAGAAGATCCTGTCAATCATAAAGACACTGAATGAAGGGAATGTTATCAGAGTTTTTAATCTATCGTTTGATCAGTCGTCTACTGCTTCTCTCTTATCAAGGCCAAACATGCATAATCACTGTGAGAAATTTTGCTGAAAATTTTTGGGTTTTAGCCCTAACCCAAATCTTTATGCTTTTTTATTTTACTTATTTTTATTACTAATAAAATACTAATACTAAAAATACTTATACTAATACAAAAAAACAATAATAATAATAAAAGACTAATACTAAAAAATACTAATACTAAATATATTAACACCAATACTAATATAATAACACAATTGCAAAGCTTTTATTTTGGCGATAAGTATTAAAATAACTATATTGTATTACTTTGTTGAAACCACAAAAAAAGGGGGGGGGTGGGAGTGGGGGTTAATCTGGTGCAAACAATATTTATTCAGTTTAGTTTTAATAATTCAGTGTTGCTTTTAATTACACTTTCTATTTAGACAAGAGTTCTGAATAAGATATCCAATAAGACAAATTAACTTCTGAATAAAGAAAAAGTTTAAGAAAACATTATTGTTTGACTTTCTGAAATGTATTGCGCATCTACAGCAATATACTGCCTTAATCATCTTTATTTCAGTTTATATTAATCTACAGTACAAGCATGATGAAAAAAAAGATCAATGGTCATGAAACCTCTGGTGTTCGAAAAGATTATTGCAATTATAAAAACTTATCACACAGCTATGTTTCAGAGGAATTTTCTTTACCTAAACCTTCCACATTCTTGTTCAAACACAGTTCAAAGTCATATCATTGTTATAACAACTGATTAGTCTGTTGAAAGCTTCATGCTGATTACAAACTGCTAAAAACAATAAATTTGCAGAGCATTTTAGAAGTCGCTGTTCTAGTGTAAGGTTTAGTTTAATAAATATGTTATCACCGACCGTTTCCTGAGGATACCCTTGTGTATCTATAATAAGCAGACTGGGTGAGTGATTTAACTTTATGCGTCTCAGGTAATCATGGATTTATCTACTCTTATGTTACAATGGAAAATCTGATTTGTTTTTTGGCTAGTAGGTCATGTGGTTATCCATGATCTCAAAACCATTTAGATAGAATCAGTGTTTGGTTTAGTTTTTTTGTTGTGAATTATCTAGTGACAAAAACAAAATGCTATTATAAGCCCTTCCACTTGCCAAGTATTATTATTATTATTATTTTTACTTTTGAGCTGATTTAACTGTAACCAGGACTAATAAGTTTAGTAAGAAAAAAAAAAAAGGGAGTCCTGTAAAATCAGTCATGGTTATTACATGCAAATTAAATATCCACTTGTTGCACACAAAAGGATTTTAACTATCAGACATGGAAGATGAGTGAGGTAAAAACCCAATGTTTCGATTTGATATTAAAAGTTGTAAAGTAATATTTATTGCAATGTGTTAAACTCGCTGTTATAGTGAATTTTATCGGCGCCAGATGGTATTGCAAAACTTGCAAAACAGACATGAACCACACTGTAATCTGAAAGTATGTGTTGAGTAATAAAAATCAGATCAGTAAAGTTAAGAATCTTCCCATACACAGTTTCATGAGGTTTTTATAAGGTGCCACTGACAGGCAGAGCTGGTGACTGACAGTTAATGTAATTGACAGGGATGAAAGTAGTTTTACATTTTTACCAGTTTTATGTAGATGTAACCAAACGTTGAGGAGAATAAACCATGCAGGTGGATTTACTTTTAATTTTAACTTATTCTGCTTTAGAATAGTAGTGCCCTTGATGAGGGGGTTAGAGGGGGATTGGGGATTCAGCCTCATGTTAAAAACTAGTTAGCTTTGTAGCTCGCACTAGGCATAAATAAAACAACATGGACAGTTCAGCTGCAATTTGGAATGACTTTGGCCTTCTTAGTAATTGCTCAGTGTTGTTTTAGATGACACCATTATCAGGTGTGTTCTCTTGCTGAAATGCTTCTGTAACTTCCTTTGAATGTAGGTTTTGGCAGGCAGCTGTTCTCCCCTCACTGTAGCCCTGACCAGCCAGTTACTAAGGATGAATGAGTTTAAATACGTTATGAATGCATTGTATTAATCTTATTGTATCAAATGTTGCATTTGATTGCATTATTTTTATTGTATCAAACTTTAAAAAGTCCTTATTTCATGAGCTCCATATTGAACTTTCTATTGACACACAGATGAAAGTAAATATCTCCTGCTGGCTGGACTGTTTTTGTTGAATCCCATGGGATCAGAATCCTGTTTCAACCAGATGTCCTGTGACCTTTTCTGCCAAGCTTTCTTTATAAATTCATATTCATATCTGACATAAAACGTTCTTCCAAATGATGTTTTTAGTAGTACTGTAGGTACAGTCAGATTTTAGAAAGAGGAATATAGAATAGTTTCCGTTCTTGCTGATTGATTGATGAGTCAAAAGACAATAAGCCTAGGGCATTCAATGTGCTATCTTGCCCTGTGTGATGGAGACATCAGTGATGCCCTTTGGATATTACCAGCAAAGTCAAAAGGGGACAATGTGCATCCCTACAAATACCAAAAAGCATTGCTTCCTTGTTTAAATAGACTTGCATTTTAACTTAGTAAACATTTTTAGACTTATTTTAACTCTGGCACATCTGATACAAATTAGATGCACTTTAAGCACAATCTGTTAAATAGATTTTCACGCCAATGTCTGGGATAAATGAAGCGCTTTGTGAGCTGTCACATAATTACCTCATGTCAACCTTGTCTGGGATGTGTGTTGACACAGGGATATGTAGCACGTGTTAATGAAATGGACCCGTGAGACACGGAGGTGAGTGATGTTCCAGCACAAATGGTCTTAGGAAGAAGGGACTTGGCATTGTTTTGGGGTCACAGCTGAACAATTTGGCAACTCGGCGCTCTTTTTCGAGCTCTGTTTGCTTTTTGTTTCTGCTTAGTTATACAACTTTTCAGTGTTCTCTCCATGTTGTATGCGAAATAGCCATGACCCTGCCTGTTCCCCCAGGGAGGACAAAAAGGTGAATTGGAGAGAAAGTAAAGGTTTTGTTGTTAGAGCACCTTTCAAATGGAACGATGGCACTATATACTATTTGAAATTGTTGTTAAAGTTGTTGGTAAAGGAGTTGCATGTAGACAAGAAGCCTTAAGGGGAACTGCAGAGACTGAAGTACATCACACAATTCAGCCATCTACACTGAACTCGCACTACAACCACCATCACTACTACCACTACTTCTACTTCCACACTAGACTGTTAACAGACAGATTCTTTTCTTTTAGACAAATTACATCATCATGATTTAATTGCTGCAAAGTTATTTTAAAAACCTTATTCCCCCTGGGGCATTTTGATTAATATGACATGGGCTTTTGAGACGTGCTAGTTAATTGTCTTCATGTTATCCAAAAGTCAATCTTCCATGTTCTTTGTACAATTAAGCTGGTTTATTTATATTCACTTGCGGTCCTTTTTAACCCAGAGCCCTGTGGTTCGGACCAGATTAGCCCATTCATGCTGAAAGGAATTTAATTGAAATGACAACACAAGATTTTTATTTTTTGTCTCGTCTTAGACTTGTCTTTTTCCAAAATATCAATCGAGTTTGAGTTGAAATGCCGCTAAATCCAAGACAGGTCCAAATTAATCCAGAAAAACATCTTTAGTCGTCATAGGTGCTGTATTGTGCATGGACAGTACAGTAGGTCATCTGCATTACTGTGGCAGTGAATTATGGGAAAATTTAAATGCCCAAACCCTTGATTTAACACGGTAAATCTGCACAATAATGTGATTTAGAAAACAATATTAGTAGACCCTGTACTATGCAGTGCAGTGCTACAGTAGCTGGTTTCTGCTTCATGATGGGTTGGAGCTACACATGCTGCTCCTGTGCTCCCAGTGATCCAGACCCCATCTGTACCCTCTGTACCTGCTGACTCATCTTGGTGAACTGGACTTCATGTTAATTTATTGAACTTCTCTTATATTGAACTGCAGAACACATAAAATGTTATATAATTTCTACCCGTTATCACCCAGATGAGGATGGGTTCCCTGGTTCCTCTCAAGGTTTCTTCCTATTGCCATCTCAGGGAGTTTTTCCTCGCCACTGTCGCCGTCACCCTTGGCTTGTTCATCAGGGACAATCTCATTATTATCTAGACACATTTTTCTCACACATACACACTTCCATAAATTTTCTCTTCAAATTTTCTCATTTTTGTGATACTGCTTTGAGACAATGACCATTGTTAAAAGCGCTATATAAATAAAATTGAATTGAAATGAATATTCTGAACTGAAGTGATTAACTGCATTCTTCCAAAAAATATTCCTTCCATTGGAGGTTTGATTATGATAGTCATGAGTGCTGTTCATTATGTCATTCTATAAACTTTCTCAGGTGTTCAGTTGGATTAGCATCTGGTGGCTGTGAAGGCCATGGTGTATGATTTACATAATTTAAAAAAATCTCATTAAACTATTTAGTGAGTGCTTCTACCCTGTAGAATGGTGTGTAATATGATCAATTTGATCAGATAGATACCAAACACTGTATCTACACCGTATCTGAGTCTGGCATTTAAAGGAACAAGTAGACACAAAATAAATAACAGACACACCAATTCTGCCATTCAGGCCTGTACTGTTTATGTAATGTAATACAAGAAGAGTACACATAATAATACAATATTATATACATACTAGATTACTGTGCAATACTTACAAGTGGTCTTAAGTCATATTTTGTGGTACTTAATGTTTTAGGAACTTTTTTTTTTTTTTTTTTGGAGATTATTGTTGTTATTATTTATTACCTTTCTTACCTTTCCTTAGTTAACAACTGTGAGCACCTGTAACCGAGCATAAGCAATTTCCCTCTGGGATTAATAAAGTTCTTTGAATCTTTGAATCTTGAATCTTTAGTTGGTTTATGCCACACTTATAGTCAGAGTCAGATGTGACACATTTGTCCACATCTTGAGAATATTGTGTTGAGAATATCACTTTCCCCCAACATCTTTGTAAGCCAGTACTGATTTTCTTTTCATCACTGAAATCTAAAATGGCCATTTATCTTTGTAATGATGTGTTATGCACTGCAACCCTACTATAATATCTCTCTCTCTCCCTCACTCATGCATGAGCACCAGAGTTGTGTTTTTGACCACAATTTCCAACCCTCCTTACAGAATCCTTTCCCTTAGATCTAAATACAGATGTCACTTCGGTGACCGTTTCGATTGAAACCCTGGCAGACGATCAGGCCTGCCATCAGCGCCACAATAATGCACCGTCTTTCAAAGTCACTTAGACCTTGAGATCATTTAGAGATCAATCGAGACTGACTGAGCATTTTATATGGTTTTTAAATGCCATACAGAGGATGGTTAGATATTGATTACCTCTTAATTGTTTTTTCCTCTGTATATACAGTAAATAGAAATACTGTACAAGGGTACATTAAAAACATAAATAATCACATTACAATATTTCTAAGAAACACAAAGTCCTAAAATCATAACAGCAAAGGTAATGTCAATACATCCTGTAGTGTCATTGTTCCTATGTTTATCCTACATTAAAGTCTACTGAGTTGTTTGTTTCTCCTCCTCTTTTTCTTCCGAAGAATGCTGATTTCACACTTTTGTCTATTCAGGGAATCCCCACCCCTGTTTTTTATTTTTTCATATGCTTATGGCTTTTTTTCCCATTATACAGTAAGTAATCATTAACAAAAATGGTTTATTTAACCAGATGACAGAGGCCAAAGGATCACCACAGTAAATTACGTTTGAATGCATCAATCCAAGGCGATAAAGCTTCCTGCTCAAGTTCTGCAATCTATTATATTAGTCCTATTTTTACTGCTGCAATCTGCTATCTGTATGTTTCTAAATCTGTGAGTTTCACTTGCTGACTTTATGTTAATTTATTGAACTTCTTGGTGAAGGAGCCACAGTTTCCTCAGGGCAGTCAAAGACTTTTCTCTGTGCTAATATTCAGTCATTCGATTGATTAATAAATCATCAAAAGTTGACTCACTGTCACTAACTGCACTTTAATGGCTTTTCCAGCCCCCTCATTTGCACATGCTCATTACTATGAATTACATTACAGATGAAATATTATTGTAGCACCATGACAGTTGAAAAAAAAATTATAGTAGGAACAAATCATAGGCATGATTTTTTCCCCCCAAGATAAGTCCAAACATCCTAAAAATTCTCTAAGAAGCAAAAAAGACCACTAATATCACCAGGTCTAAACTATTTAACCCTTTTAATAAATAAAGATAAATTTTTGGCAGTGCTTTATCAAGTATCTAGTGACAGATCTCTGCGAAAACATCATTATATTTTTTTATTTTTCAAAAACTGGAACAAATCTGTTCTTATTCTTGTTTTGTAAGAGCAGACATGTCCATGCTGCATACTGTCATGCAACGTATGTGTTTATGTTAGAAACCCTTAGCTGTCCTACACTCACTCACTCATCGTTTATACCGCTTTATCCTATATTCAGGGTCGCGGGGACCTGGAGTCTATCCCAGACACGAGGCAGGGTACACACTGGACAGGGTGCCAATCCATTGCAGGGCGCACACACATACACACACACACACACCCATTCACACACAATGGGTAATTTGGGAACGCCAGTTAACCTTACCTGCATAGCTTTGGACTGTGGGAGGAAACCGGAGTACCCGGAGGAAACCCACCAAGCATGGGGAGAACATGCAAACTCCATGCACACAGAGACGGGAATTGAACCCGGACCCTGAAGGTGCAAGGTGACAGTCCTCCAAGCTGTACATATTTTTAAAATCTTTTATACCTCTAAACCTGTTTTTTTATGACGACGATGAGGATAATAATAATAATTATTATTATTATTGTTGTAGTAGTAGTAGTAATAGTATTTGTACAGGTTTAAAAAGGCATAAAATCATGTTTCAATACTGTATTGAATAGTATTATACCACATATTCAGGCATTTTTACTTAAATGTCTTGAAAAACAAATTAAGGGTTTTTATTCCATAATACATACCAAAAAATTGTTTCTATAACAAATTGAATGCTACAGAAATCTGTAAAGTATCACATACATATACTGTATGATATACTGTATGACAGATTATAATACATAATACTAAAGGTAAAACAATCAAGCCAAATCCCATAATTAATAAACTCCCCCTGCCAAAATATATTTACAAAAGTAATGTCTATTCTTAGTTAAAACACCGAGGACTCAGAGGTAAAGTTGTTGGTAGGTTATTTAGAACTGTCTGCTGGTAACATTGTAGAAATTATTTTATTCATGCTTACACCTGCACTGTTTAAAATTCCATTATGTGAACACAATGCAATTCTAAATTTTGATTAGGTTCAGGATTTTAAGATGTAAATTTAGAAAACAGTCTCATTTTGCAATAATTTTTTTTCTTTGACAATGTCCCAAACATCCAAAATGATTTGCACTGATGTGAAACAAAATGGGATTTTGAAAGAGCTTAATAAAAAAAAAAATTAAAAAGCACAATTTAGTCACAGTTGCGAAAAGCCACTGGGTTTTTTAAATAGCATTATGTGTGTTCTTAAATAAAGCATCTTCCCTCTTCTATTTATGTTTAACCAATGTTATGTTATTCTACACTGGAACATGAGTAGAATTTTAATTTATAAGGCAGAAACATTTCTTTTGTATTTGGCCCCAGGATCTCAATGTCTCAGTATCGCAAATCCAAACATTAAAATTCACCTTTAAGTCTGTAGACTTATGAATGCAAGCAGTGCAAAGCAAAGGATACAGTCTATTATTGTTGAATTATTTGTGCTAATCTAATTGTGCCACATACCATATTGCAGTAGTAAATGTATTCAGTCAATACAGTAGATCTCTAAAACACGTCAGCTGAAAAGCTCAATCGATACAGGGAATTATTATTTTAGATATTATGTTAAATCTGCCTCAAAGAAACTTGGGTTTAAAATCAAGCAGAGCTATCACAACTTGATATGTTAAATTACATTGCACATTTTAACATAATAACTGAAATTATGTATATTTGCAATGCAAAATTGCCATTTTTAGATATGCATCCACAATGGATAAATGTATCTATTTAGCAAAATTATAAAGCATTAATATTTCATGTAGAATATAGCCAAAAAGTTATTTTTTGTTTTATTTGTTTTTTGAAGGAAAACCACTTTAATATCCATGTTAAAATAGAAACTTGCATGCACTCTTCCCCTGAGTGGACAACTGCCAGGGTGGTTTCCCATGGAAATAGAGGGACATTCCAGTTTGCTCATTTCCTTGAAAGTATTAACAGCAAAGTCACCACCTTGTGACACTGGGTCACTCGGGATGACTGACTGGACAAATGATGAACATGAAGGAGTGGGCTCATGGCCAAACAGCCCTGGTGGTCATCACATCAGTCACACATGTATAAGTTGAGAAGTTTAATAGGTTTCTTAATATACAGTATCATGACAACAATAACTACCAGGAATGCTGCATTCAGACACAGAAGTCATGCATCAGCCTGTATGACTAGTGAAGTAACAGCACTTTTTCCTGTATTAGAGCCATTAATCTCATAAATATTAGTTTGGGTATAAAGGACATTTTTATTAAAATTGATAATTTATGGTTTAGCTCTCTCACTCAGGCAGCGAAACCATGGAAAGGATCAGGCATTCGAGCAGCTGTGCCGAGTCTAACATCCAGCATCAGTTTTCACATATGTATGGCTTAAGTTTAGAGAACAAATTGCAGTACATTCTGGTCTGTCTCTGTATGCAATGGCACCTGTAAAAGCTCCTCAGAAATCTGTGCTTCATTGTGCAGTTGCATTTCCGATAATAAGCATTTGTCTGATGCTGGTTTCTTGTCTCAGTGTTGTAAAGGCATCCACTTATCCCCTTCCAGGTGAAGAGAAGTTCAGATTTCAGCTTATTTCTGTTCCTACCGCAGAACTGCAGCAATGGATGGCTTACCCAGAGGGCTCCTGACCCAATGTCTGCTATTTCATATTTCTCGCTACTGCGACCACGCAGTATAAGAGGAAGGATAATTAATACTTACAAGTTTTTTGAGACATTATGAATATTTCTATTAAAAATATAGCCTGCAAGCTTCACACATCATGACTGACACTATGCTGCAGTTATGGTAAGAGTCTGTATAGTACAGTATACATATACTGACAGTATATGCTTGTTAAAAATGCACCAATTCCAAGGAATTTTGCCAATGATCTGTGTGTTAACTCCACTGAGCAGGTCAAAATCCTGCCCTGAAATACATGACATTCTGAATGTGCAATGATCCACCACAAGTTATTAATTTGGGTATGTATAAAACACACACACACCAGTATTTCTCATCACATTTGGCTGTGTTTTTAGAAACCTATTGTTTGTCATTTGTATATTTGTATATTTGTATCGTAAGAGTATGCAATCAGCCATAGCATTAACAAACATCACATAACATTAACATAGATTATCAATTATGCACCAGTAAACCCAATGCTCATGTATGCCTATTTGAAGCAAATTAGCCTATCAAGTCCAATCCCATAGAAAAGCCAAGTGCTGAATAAGTTATCGCTGGCTATAACAGAAAGGTATCAGAACACTCATTGCATCACAGCCTGTTGTGTATGAATCTTAGCAGGCAAAAAGTTTAAGATTTGGGGAATTTGTAGGCCAGATCAACCTTGAGATTCAATCCTTAATCTGATTGAGCATTCATGGGATGTGCTGCACAAACAAGTCTGATCCCTTGCAACTTACAGCACTTAAAGGATCTCCTGTTAATGTAATGGTGCCTGATACCACGGCACACCTTCAGAGGTCTTGCCACTGACGTGTTAGAGTTGTTTGGGTGGCAAAAGGGGTAACTAAAATCTCAAAACATTAAGCGCAATATTGTGTAATGTTATGGCTGATCTGTGTATACTAATAATGAAATGATAAAGGATCTCATATTGAATCCTCATACTCGACTCCTTGACAAAATGACTGTGGTCAGAGGACAAGCCTGACATATTAAGAGCATTTATAGAATAGCCATTAGGTGTCACGGACACAGTAATAAGGTTATGACTTTGCTCTGGCTACTCAGCACTGAAACGAACCAGTGGGAATACTACAGTAGTTTCAAAGGAAATCGCACTGACAGTTCGGAATGGAAGGAGGCAGGACTCCATATAATAAATGAAACGGCACTGTTTCCACAGAACTTTAACAATTTGGTGTGAGGCTGAGAGCATCTTGTTTACGTTAATGAGTTTACAGTCAATAATATACTATCTTATAACATTTCTCTTCTCCCTTTCTCTCTCTTTCTCTCTTTCAAAGCCTTATTCAGCATCATTTATATACCTAGCAAAAACACTGTTTTCTTCCAAAAATGTGAGTTGCCTTCTATGACTTTTTATAATTATTATTATTTATTTTATAACCATGTGTGAGTGTGTGTTTTGTTGATCACACAATGCCCCTTTCAAAAAGAATGTAACCAGATGAACCTCTAGAGAGCCCTGTATGTTTTTACACAAAACTGCATTATACAGAAGCTTGTTATCCAAAACTTGCTGGCATACACGCGCACACACTCCAGCCAATGCTTACAGTATGTTACTGACAATAGACACACAAACACGATTATTAACGTTTAATACATGCAACATCCCTTCCAAATGCATAACCAGACACTTACAGTATTGTGCAACAAGGACTCGATGATAATTAACTAAAAGAAGCATTCATTACAACCTCAATCAGGAAATGTTAAATATATATAATGGGGTTTATAGGGTGTAGCCTACTGATTATTTTGATGTAAATGTTAAACAATAAAATTCTTTCCATGTGTGTACAGTCACAATAAAACCACCACTCTATCTCTATCCATCTTTAAACCTCTGTAGTCCAACTAGGGACCATTATATTTATTCCCATTTTTACGACCATGGTAGGTCCTCTGGTCAACATTCGAATGCGCATTCACACTCTAGATTAAACGGTGTTCTCAAATTGCACATAATCTGCATGTCTTTTTGTGCATGGAGTTTGCCAGTTTTCCTACAGTATGCTTGGTTTTCTCCCACTGTACAGACTCTAAGGGTCGACTCGAACCTGGACCCCAGAGGTTCATGGCGACAGTGCTAATCACTAAGCTGACGTGCTGCCAAAAAGACCACCACAGTAATTTACCATATGCAGCTAAGCAAGCAAGGCACAATAAGCAGTAGAAGAAGCAACATAAGTTAGAACAGCAGCTGAAGTTTAGCAGCTAGCCACTCTAGTGCTAATTTAGTTTTACTAAAACCTTAAACTCTCTCTCAATTACAGCACTTTCATTTGGTGTTGTCATTTGGGTCCTTCAGGATAAGAACGGAAGCGCTTGAATCGATGCACCCAAAATGCCTCGTTCCCACTGCACAAGCCTCTCTTCAGGCGGTGTTATGATCTAGGGTTGTTTCAGTTGGTCATGAATTAAAATGAATAAAATGAATGTGGCAATAAAATGAAGTCAGCTGATGACCTCGATGTATTGAATGTTATGTACTGAAGGTTATCACAAGGTAACTACAATTTGTAGTTGTAATTCCCTGAAGGCACAGGTATACTCCAGGACTTAACTTTTAATTCAGATTTTTTTTGGTTGCCAAAGCCATTAACATATTTGTAACTGTACCATGAGTTTTGCATCATCCTATAAAGTACCTAAAAGTAGCTTTCAGATGAGTGTCTCAGCAGCAGTCACACTCCGAGTCAAAAAGAAATATAAAATAATAATAAAAGAAACGGACACTGCCAGAACTTTGTTGTTGACTTCCTTTGGTTGCAATAGCAAAATTAGGCTGAAATTTTTACACTATAAAACCAGCTTAATATTAAGTCTAGAGTTACAGTTTGGGTTAACTTTATAAACTGTATATAACTGTATAAAAAAAAACTTTTCCTACATTGTGATCCGTCATTGCACAGCTATTCTATAGAGCAGCAGTATTCTGGTGATAGATTTAGCTCAACTAATCTGCTTTGCCAATCAGCCTAAAACTTCCTTTTGCTACAACCATGGATTATGTTGTACCTTCTGGATATAAATGCATCCAGGTATCACTGCTTCACATCTGTGTCCAAGACTTTGATTGACTAAATGGTTTTACAGCCATGATACAAGAGCAGATACTTCACTCTCCCACCTTCCTTCTGTCTGTGTTCTCAGTTAACTTGTTTTATGCTAAACTATATGAAATACTTAACCGTAACTATTGAGTTGACGCGTGTCGGGTTGGAGAGGAGATTTAACATGATGGATGATAAGCAAGTTTGTGACATAACTACGCTGTCAAATTCTTGCTTTGCACATCCCAGCTTAGGAAGAAGGGGTCAGAGCCGAGGGCCAGCCATGATACAGTACAGTGCCCCTGGAGCAGATAGGGTTAAGGGCCTCAAGGGCAATAACAGTGGTCGCTTGTTGGAGCTGGGGCTTGAACCCTCATCCTTTCCATCATTATCTTTTTGTTCTTGTTTCAGTTTCCATTTTCAAAAAACATGGCAATAGATTGGCTTCCCTAAATTGCCCCAAGTGTGAATAAGTGTACACTGTAAAAAATGTCCGTAATTTCAACAGTAAAATAGCCTATACACTAAATGCTACAGAATAAAACCGTATTTCACAAAACTTGGGATAACCGTAGAATTTACAGTGAAAAACTGTAATTAGTTTTACAAAGTAAGACCTTAAATTTTACAGTTAAAAACATATGAAAATATGGTTTATTGCAGTAAAATTTTAAAAAGTTATGGATGTAACATATAAACTCTCAGAGAAGGTATTTGTTATTAATATACTGAAGCATCAGTTTATTTACAAAGGTTTAGTAAAATATAGAGTTTAAAAATCAGAAAAATATCTGCCCTGTAAAAAATAAACTGTAAATTTTACGGTAAGAAAAACTTAATTTTGCCAGAAATTTACCATAAAAAATATGGGAGCAACATTATTGATTGTACAGGTTTGCACTCATTATACTGTATATTTTACGGATTTTAATATTTTTTTCTACGGTTTATAGCCATATAATTTACATGTTTATGTTATATTAAAACAGTTTACGGTAAAAACTGGCAGCTGTGGTTACCAGAAATTTACCGTAAAAAATATGGTAGCAACATTATTGGTTGTACGGGATTGCACTCATTATACTATATATTTTAAGGATTTTAATAGTTTTTTCTACAATTTATAGCCGTCTAATTAACCAAGGACATTGATCACTGTGGCAAGGACAGCTGCTATAGCACGCGCCACTTTGCTCGCCGCCACCGCTCACCAGCCTGTGCCCACATGCCAGCAGGGCACTGCCCACCAGAACTGCACGTGCACACCTTTCCCTCCCCTTTTCCCTTCCTCCCTCCTTTAACTATTTCCTTCCCTAAGTAAAATTACCCCTTTTCCGTAAGACCTCGTCCGTGTTTGTTGTTGCCCCCCTTGTGCCAAACC
>JAQQZS010000023.1:26202817-26217905 GCA_030068045.1 Platyallabes tihoni
TGACCCCAGTTTCCTAATTGGGATATGTGAAAATTGAGCAATTTCCCTCTGGGATTAATAAAGTTCTATTAAAAAAAGAAAATAATAAAACTGGAAATAAAATAAATCCAAAATAAATCAGAAACCACAATGGCAAATTGAGACAAATCGGAAAATATTTAAATTAATTAAATTCTTGTCACTGATTGGATGAGAAATTTGTCACTTAAGATATACAAGAAGTACTGCAGCCTCACTGACATTCAAATGCCGCGGGGTTGCAGTACTTCCTGTATATCTTGGGTGACAGATCTCTCGTTCAATCAGCGTTAATAATCAACAAGCCGGTCAAGGTTGACGTGGTTTGCGACGAATTTCTTACAGCTGATCTTAAATGACAGATGTCTTTGTGTTGTGTTTTCTCATTTGTTATTTTGTTTCTGTTATTTGGTTTCTGGTTTTGTTATTTGGTTTTTGAATTGGTTATTTTGTTTTGCACTTCTCTGCCACCGCAGTTTTTGACCAGCTTCAATGCCTTTAGCATTATTCCTGAGTTTCATTTTCTCAAGGAGATCTGACCTTATTGTGGTTATTAGATTGTTGTTGTTGTTATTCTTTTGGCTGCTTCTGTTAAGGGGTCGCCATAGCAAACCTCTGATCTGCATGACTTGGCACAGGTTTTACGCTGGACGCCCTTCCTGACACAACGCTTCCATTTTATCCAGGCTTGGGACCGACACTGCATCCACTGCATCTATTGCAACAGTTATTATTTAAATAAACAGCTGCATTAATTATTGTTTCGGAGCTATTAAAATAGATAGAATGTGCAAAAATGTATGGGGGAGGGGGGGGAGGTAAATATATCCAATTTAGATCACATCACCACATAAGTCCAATATTGGTTAGTCTGAAAGTCTGACATTTAGATAGTCATCCCATTTATTCAACAGAAATGGCAAAAGCTGTAGGCGTTAGATAAATGTCGAAGAAAACTTTAGCTTTATAATACCTTTATAATTAAACAAGCATCATGATTTGCTGGCAGTATGCACACAATGATAAACCAACACCATGTTTAGCTATAAACATTTACATGGTAAATATCAGGTCCAGTATCCTGACAGAATTCACAAAGAAATTTGACCCGTCAAGAGTGTTGCAAACTCTCCAAATACAATAATGTATACAAAGCACATATACAGTACAGGCTAAACTTCACTCTTAAATAAAAAGAAGTACAATTGCAAGTCGGTAAAATCAACAACACTAAACTGTGAAAAACCTTAAATATTTTGGAGTGAATGTCATTATATTTAACGTCTCCCTTTCAATGCAGATGGAGAAGCTTTTTTTTTGGACATTATCGGCTTTGATGCATCAGAGGGCCTTTATAAAAATCAAAGAGCTTTTTTTTTTTTAACCACACATTCATTCAGACATTCATTTTTGTGTTTTTAGAATGCATTTGCACTCTGTGCTTATAAGTCTTTTTAGCAGCGTCTTTTTATAGCTTATAAAGCATTAAACGCTACTAAAAGTATTCTTTCTCTCTTGTGATACAGACAGTAAAAAACACAGCTGCTACGAAAAGGCAAAAGTCTCACAACACAGACGTAATGATTTATAGCTTAAAAAAAAAAAAAACCTTGCCACGTACTTTGACACTTTAAAATTCAACCTGATGAAATTATGTACATGAATCCAGACCGTAGGCACAGCAGAACTTTTCCACATTTTGTAATACATTTACCAAGTGGCCCATATCCACCGGAGGACCATCTTAGTCTTTTACTTCCCAAAAATTAATGGCCTCTTGACATCCATCAAGCTAACACACACCCTTTGGTTTCGGTGAAGCGATATTGTTTGTTGGTGAGTATAGGTCCAAAAAGTTTTAGGATGGATTAGCAATAAAAATCTGTCACATTCTTCAGGAATGCCACCTCAGTGTTTTGTATGTTTTAAGCAGCACAAGTGTAGATAAAATATATATACATATACTGTACAGTACAATTCAAAAATTTGGAATTAATACTTTCAGTAATATAGCTTCATAATCTTTAATGTATTCGTAGAAAACCAAAAATAAAAACATATGTCCATAATTATGTACAGCACTGTAGAAGTAAATGTCTGAGAAACATGTATTAAGAATGTTTTAGCAAAATTATGTAGAATACATATTTAAATATAAATGTATGATAATAAAATATGGGCATTTACATGGACTCTAATATTACACTAATAATGGGAATAATGGCCCAATCGTAATTACTGTAAAAAAAAAATGCACCACTTCATTCTGAGCAGTCTGACGCAATCCTCCCTGATCAGAATGACATTTGAATCGGAATAAGAGGGGTAGTATAAATCTTTAATCAATTCATTAGATGTCTTTTAATCATGTAGATACTTGATTTGGTCATTTCTCTCTTGGAAATGAATAAATAATCTTTTTCACGTTTTCTCCATGTGAAGGTAACATTAGGTGATATGTCGAGTTTCCAGGAAGGAAATTTTGCTCCCATTTTTTACCCATAAACTCTGAGAACAACTCTCTCCCATCAGTCTTTACTTTCATCCCCTCACTATTTGGCTGAGGAAGGAGCACTGATTGGCTTACATTTCACAAGTAATAAAGCATTCAACTGATCAGAAATAAAAGTGAATTTTTGTAACCAAACAACACAGAAGGAAGAATTTGTCTGAAAAGATGAGAAGCCTGATTCTCATCTTTCTGATTCTCAACTTTGAGGTTGGAGGGGAAAAGATTTTCCCCTCCAACCTCAAAGTTAGAGGGGAAAAAAAAGACTACTTCTTTGTATTCTGTCCAGCAGAATAAATGCTTCACACCAGGCAGAACCATTTGGCACATGTCAAAAAAGCTAGATTCAGGTTAATTGCTTTGTGCACGTACAGTAAACGTTATTGAATCTTACTGGATCAGCATCCATGCAGACAGTAATGTTGGAATCTCTTCAGAATTATTTCAATCAAAGCAAAGAAATATTGCCCATGTAAATATACTGTAGCTAAAGATTGCATGGAATGATGTGGCATGACATTAAATAAAGGTAATATTACCACCCTGAAGCTGACCATTTCCCACTAATAACATGCCCAAAGTGTTTTATCCCTAAAATATTACACCAGTGGTGGCACTGCGGCTTGGGGGTTAGCACTGTCACCATACACCTCAAGGGTCTGGGTTTGCTTCCTGCCTTAGGGTCTATGTGCATGAAATTTGCATGTTTTCCCCGTGCTTGGTGGGTTTAATCCGGGTTTCCTCCCATAGTCTAAAAACATGCAGATTAGGCTAGTTGGTGTTCCCAAATTGCCCATAAATGTGTAAATGAGCGTGAGTGTATGTGTGTGTTCCCTGTGATAGATAGGCACCACGTCCAGGGTGTACCCCACCTCGTACCCTAAGTCATCTGGGATAGGCTCCAGGCCCCCCATGACCCTGTATACAAGATAAAGCTGTACAGACGATGAGACGATACTACACCATTTTCCGAACGTGTACAATAATTATCGACGAATAACATGTCATACTTTTCTGTCTGTGTATGGTAAACTAAGTGTGAAAAAACTTAGCTCCTGTTATGACTTGTATTATAGCAGCTATAAAGACTCATGCGCTGACCAGCCCCTCTTTCTTTAAGTTACTAAGACAATGTAACATGACAAGCTGTGTTGTACAGTATAAAGAAGCTTGAAAGCTTGTTAAATAAACATCTCTTTATAGAAATTACTACATCAATAATAATGTTTTTCTTTGTTAAATTACAAGATAAATTTCGGTGTTTATTATTACTGTGGAATGCCATGCCATGTGTACTATAGATCTGATAACATATGGGTGAATTATAGCCAGGTGAATTATAGCCAGCTCTACTGTAAGTGCTGCTGTTATAGAAACTTAATCAACACCTTTCGACCAACCGGTTTTAAGAATTCAACAACTCTGTCATATAAATATTTTCTGCATATGTTTTAGCATTTAATAACACTGTTTTTCCTAAAACATTTTAAATACTATATAAACCTCTAAAAATACTTCTGTGTTCAATAGATGATATATGTTTAAGTAAGTAAAATAATATACAGGGTTTTTTGAATATATAAGATTCCAAACTTTTGAACGGTAGTGTACACTTCATGACACGTCTCGCTGAGACAACGCTGCCAACTCACATGTACTGGGTGTCGAATTGTTGCCCTGAGATGGAAGAATCTGCAAGGACCGTACATGTGATCTCCTAGTAAAAGACTCTCCAGTTTCCTTAGTTTCCTTTTTTTTTTCTTATGGCATTCTTTAAAAAAAAAAAAAAAGTTTATGTACTTCTCTGATGGTTTGTGCCTCAGATGTGGGTGTGTTTGACCTTGAGAACCACACGTTCACGCTGAGTCATCAACTTGCTTGCCATTTAAGTGTTCGCTGTTGTTGTCGTAGTGAAACATGAAAGCAGGCACCTCTGTGATGGATGTAGTGGTGTAAGAAGTAGGACGCATGGACCAGTGTTCACGGCGTCGCTGTCCCCACTGCACCTTGTACTGAGTCCAGTGCCTCTTCAGAGTAGCCTGGACCTGACAAGAGGAGGTCAGAGAGGTCATTTAGTATAAAAGATCGGAGTTTTTTTTTTTCATCATGTGACAAATCCAAGAAAAAAAGTTATACCTGGGTGAAAGGGAGAAGGCAGTGAAATCTAATATAATTTCATTCATTCATTCATTCATTCATCTTCCATACCGCTTCATCCTTGATCAGGGTCGCGGGGGACCTGGAGCCTAATATAATTTCATTTGTTTATATTTTACCCCAAAATCAAAAACAAAACAACTACATTTAGAACAATATATTAGGTTTGTGTGTACGGACTGTCCTTTATTCTACATGCATGTTTAGGTTCATTATCTTGTTGGTACTTTGTACCATCTATGGTCAATACATTTTATAAAATATACATGAGGTACACTAAAGGTTAAACATCCTTCCAACAATGTCTAACAAAGGACAATACCTAATACTCCAAATACACATGGCACAGATATGTTTGGAAACAGTGTCCTCTGGAAACATCAGAAACATCCTCACAAAGACTCCATTATCCTGAGTCAGTGCACCTTTTGTCCTCTTAAGAGAATATCAGTATTTATTACTTGTCCAGTAGTTTAAGATAGTTTACAATCTCTTACTGATGCTTTTGAGAGTTAGCTGCTGACAGTGCATGAGCTAATAATTGACCTAATTTCCAGACACAAAAATAATTCTCCTTGTATAAAAGATGACTTTGATGAGGGCCCCTAATTCACTGCATTCTTATCCCTGACAGTAAATACATGCTGAGCATACAAGTGTGACTTCTAATCACACTATGATCGACATTGTCCCCTCTTGTACTTTAAATCTGCTAAATTTCTTTTGGCTGGTCAGGTAGTACCGGTCAGTATTCAGTGCTCTGTTTCATGCAAACTGCCACCTTGCTGACCAGACAGAATTCAGCCGATGTTAACTGAAAGCATATGATAATGCTCAGTGAAAGAACGGATCTGATCTTTTGATGATGTCATTCTGATTCTTGACAGCTTCATAGATCAGCCAAGGACAAGAGACAAGTTCAGTAGCTTGTTGTACAAAACAATATTCCAAAGTTGAAATGAGCTAATTAATGGAAACCCCTTTAAAAATTGACAAAATATAGATTTTTATTAAATAAACATCCATTTCACCAATTTGAGACTAAAATTATCATAGGGATAATGCATAATTCATAGGGACTTTTTGAAAAATTGTATTTTAAAGGAAAATAATTATTAAATCTCATTGATACCCTAAAACATTGTAAAATAAGGTACATTCACCAAAAAAAAAAAAAAAAAAACACATTTTATTAAGGTCATATTGATGCATTTGATCCAATATCAGTTTTAATCATGCTCAGTGAAAAACAAGAATCACAAGGAAAAGCTCTCATGTCATTTAAAGCACATGGCACAAATTCTAATCCAGAGTGACTTACATCATGGTGATTTAAAATTTTAAATTTGGCACAACAATGGACATAGTGATGTATCACTGATGTCTCACATATACTTTCAGGCTTTTTTTTTGAAGCTGCGGTCTGTTTGATGTTTGCATGAATCTGCAGTATCAAGATATTTGGCCCAGAAATCTGGTTCCAGGAAGTTCTGACTAAAGTACAAACATACAGTACAGTACATCCAAGTCAAGAATGAAATATTATCCTAGTAAAAAAAAAACTTGATGGTGCCTACAGTGAATAGATAATAAAGTATCATGAAATGTTATGTATGGCAGAACACATAATTGAAAATAATAGGATGACTTTATCTCTATCTAAACTTAAAAAAAGGTTAATGGATCTGCCATACAGAGCATTTCAAGATGCTTTAATATAGATGAATTATAGATAGTGACAAAGTGTTCCTATTTATCTTAAATTATGCTTACACACTATGCTTACACTGATATTCAAAAGTGAGTACCTCCCTCTGTTAATACTATGTTTTACGCAAAGCAAATCATCTGATCACAGCCGGTCTCAGGCAAATACAACCTAGCGACAAACAAAAGCATATAACTTTTTTTCACTGTGCAATTATTTATTTAATAAAGAAAGAAACAGGATTTACGATGGTGAGTTCCTCCCAGGTGCTGCTAATCATCAGTCATTTATTAAGTGATTTATTAACAGCAGGTTTGCAGACCTCTGTAAAAAAGTTTTGGTAGTTTGCTGGTCTGGAGCATTCAGGTGTGTGTTAATACAATGCCAAGAGGGAAACAGACAAGCAATAGTCTTAGAGAAGCAACTGTTGCTGCAAATCAATCTGGAAAGGGTTATAAAATCATTTCCAAACAATTTGGAGTTCAACATTCTATAGCGAGAAAGATTATTCAAGACAGCAAGAAAGCTGAAGATGTCCCAGAAATACAAAAAACCAAGAACTACATTTCAGACCATACAGACCACAACTTAGCATGTTAAATATTAACGTAGATGACAGTACAATTAGAAGAAGACTGAACAATTACGGTTTGCTTGGAAGGGTTGCCAGGAGAAAGCCTCTTCTGTTTAAAAAGAACACAACTGAGGTTCATAAAACTGCATCTGAACAAACCACAACAGTTCTGGAACAATGTCTTATGGATAAATGAGATCAAAGTAGACTTGTTTGGCCCTAATGCCCAGTATTTCAACAAAAACGCATCATACCCTCTGACAAGTACGCGATGCAAGAGTGATGATTTAGGCTTATTTTGCAGCCACATGACCTGGGCACTTTGCAATCATTGAGTTGACCATGACCTCATCTGTATACCAGAAAATTATAAAGTCAAATGTGCCTTTGAGCTGCCTGACAGCTAAAACTTGGTCGTAATTGGGTTATGTAACAGGATAATGAATGTACGAAACACACCAGTACATCTACATCAGAATGGCTGAAAAATAAAAGAATCAAGGTTTTGGAATGGCCTAGTCATGCCGTGGCGGGACCTTAACAGAGCTGTGTATAACCTCTATGAACTGAAACAATGGTATAAAGAAGAATGTGGTAAAAGTCCTCAACAACAATGTGAGAGACTGATAAAGTCATACAGGAAACTATTACTTCAAGTTATTGCTGCTGAAGGTGGATTGACAAGCTCTTGAATCATGGGGGTACTTACTGTAGTATTGCTCATATGTTTATTATTTAACAAAAATAAAGCCAAAAAGAACAAAGTTATATGTTGTTTTTCGTCTGAGTTTGTATTTGCTCCATACTGCCTCATACGGTAAGATGATTTTTATGATGTTTTATATTTTTATTATTATTTTTTTCCCCACAGAAATAAAAAAGTGTGGGTACCTTTGAACACGACTCTTTTAAAGAATTACATGCAGTTTTTAATTTATTTTTGTGGGGACTTTTTTTTTTTTAATTTTTAAACAAAAATCGCCTTAAAAAAAGTGTCAACAAAATGTGCTTTTGGTTTCTGATGTAAAAGTTTTAGGTGTAGGAATAGCATTAATTAGCTGCATTAGTAATTATGTTGGTAAGGGCTTCTTACAAGGATATTATGACAAGTAAATCTGTGTGAGTGTGTGTGTGGAGAGGAAGGAAAATAACAGGGTTGTAATGCTTTACAGTCATAGTTTCCCAGTGGTGTTTGCCTCACCCTAAACACTCGTTAGCTTCAAGCATCAGTGAAACTGTCTAAAGTGGTTGATTTTTTCATTTGTCATTCTGTCAGCACTACAGGAAAAAGTGACCTTAGGGATGTATGAGCCAGTGCGTTGGCTAAAAAGGGGTAAACTGAGGAATTCACCCAGAAACATAAAGAAGACATGATTGGTAAATAAGATGCCACTAGCATCAACATATTGCAAAATGAAAATGCTAGACCAACTACTAAACAGGGGATTTTTTCTTGATGTTCTTGCTTAAATAGAAATTTTATCCAATAATTATTTGTAAATAACTTGAGGACAGTGCGCCTTTCTGCACAATGCCAGAGAAACAGATTTACGCTGTAATTTAAAAAAGACACTTTAATAAATAGAAAATCTCAATATAACAGATGAGATCTAATGTGGTCAGTGCTAAAAAAAAAAAAGCTGCAGTCATGAGAACTGCTAACGCTAATGTGTTTTCGTTCTGAATGAAAAATGTAAAGATGTATTTATTCCTATACATATAATCCTACATTGGATATTACCCGGGGAAAAATCAGCTTTTCTTGTTCTAGCATAAAAGATCCTGTCATTAGAATCAACAAATGTTTTTTTTTTACCTTTTTAAATAATGTAACTGTCAAACAGTTTTTCTAAATTAAAAGTTTGTAAATAATCAACAATTTTCCACCAATCTCAAGATCTGTTAAATATTTCATTATAACTATTTAGTTCATTTTCAATCCAATCAGAACACTGTTGTAATATCTTAAGTGAGCATCTTCACTACCAGTGTTTGGTGTAACGCTTTAGAGTACTTGGATTACTTTTTTGAGTAATCTAACAAATTACATCCGCCATTTAAGTACTCAGTTATTTATTTATATTTACAAAAATGTAATCCGTTATTCAGACAATTTATGTAATCTGTGAGCCAGACAGCAGTCATTCCCAATTCATTAGTGTGTGCTTGTGTGTGTGTGTCTATGAAAGTCCCCCTTCAAGCCCCGCCCCTGATTTCCCTCCCGCCTCTGTTATTCCTGCTGTTATACCCCTATCTCACCTATGCGGTTTGACTCGTGGTGAGGACTGTCGCACAGAAAGATGGAAATGTTTCCAAAAATCAGCACCAAAAATCGCGGTGAATCATGATTCCGTACTTATGACCACAGCGCGAAACCATGTAGATGAGATAGGGGTATTAGTAATTAACAGATTATGGGCCAAACGTTGCTGAGTGATGATGGTAGAATAATTATAAATGTCTTGACTAAAACAACATGCATGAGGAATCATAAAGGAGTTTTAACTTTCTGCAATGGAAAAGTACTTGAACTAGTTACTTTCATCAGAAAGTAATGCTGTCATATAACTGATTATTTTTTAAAGACAGTAATTTTGTAATGTAATTTTGTAATTACTTTAAAAAGTAACGCCCCCCAACACTGTTCACTACACTTTGCACAAAACGTTGCAAGCGTCACATGAAGAGCAAATGGCCCTTGGCTCAGTATACAGGACATTCATTCAGTCATTCATTCATATTCAGTAAGTGCTCTATTTTGGTCAAAGTCATGATGAATCCTGAATGTATAAACAGAAAGTTGGGTGTGAGGTGGATACACACCCTATATGAGATGCAATTCAGTGCAAGACACCATACATGCACACACAAATCACTTCCAAACGTGACAACGCATACAGTAACCCGTGTTCAAAACTAGGACCCTGTTAAGGTAAAGCAAGAATGCCTCCCGCCGTGACAATGTGCCTCACTGATTAATATTTGGATTTATTTTTAAGCAGAAGCCTAAGGAGGAACAATATTCAATCAGACATTTCCTTCTCTTTGTGCAGGTACAACACTATCAAAACGTTTAAAAAAAACAAAAGAAAAATTATTTTTGTAAGTAGCCAGCAGCTTTCTTTGCAAAAACCTGATAATTAATTCACTCAAGAGATACAGTACCATTGTGGGGTGTTTCCTTAATGCTTACCTCTCCATTGAAGAAGCAGAATATTGTTGCCACCAGCAAGCCCTTAAGATTGAAAACAGTGAAAGCAAGTAATTAAATTATTCCTCAATATTCGCCCAACCAGACAATAAAACACAGGCAAGTATATTTATCTCATTTACCTGGTAATGCAGTAATATGTGCATGATATAGTCATATACTTCTCCAGCCAAGCGGTTTTCTGGCCTCCACGGAAATATGACAAATTGGATTCCCAGCAATGGTACAAGAATGAGAGTGGCTCGTACTGCTTTCATGTACATGTTGGACTCTGCGCGATGGGTATCCTTTAGCTTCAGCACCAAGACCCTCACAATGTTCAGCAGAAAGAACAGGTTCACCTGTGATGGAGAAGGGTGACAGAAAGTTCATTTATAATCACTGATTAAAGGAAGATTCCTAATGATAAAATCAGTTTATTTTAATTTACACAGAATGGCGGTACAGATTCACCTGCTGTGAATAACAGATCATGGCAGCAACAAATTTAATCCTAATATGATTTTAATGAAAGAGCAGTGAGTTATAAACCTGAAGAAAAGTAACCTCAATAATCACTGACATTGTTCATTAAAAAGAATAAAAGGATATAGTGAGGATGTTAAAGTGTTCATTTAACATAATGTTATTTCAGACATAATAGATATTCCTTTTGTGTGAAACTGAAAATTATTGACATCTCAATTATTAATATGTAGTGAAGACTCCACTGGAGAGAATTGCAGCAGTGATTCTTGCTTTAATGTTTAACAACATTGCAGACACTTGGAGATGACCTTGTGCAAATTATCTCTTCATGCGTTAATCCATCATTTCCATGTTGATTTAAATGCCTGTTGAAATATTCATCTGCAGCCTAATCTCAGCTACCAAACCACGGTAACCAGGTTCTGGGTTAAACTATTCAAGTAGCAGAATTTATATTGTAATCAATCCTGAACCACAAGGCAGAAAAACAATTCATCAACATATTTGTTTTTTCCTCTAATTAATTATATAATAAATGTGACAATACTGAAGAAACTTTCGCCCACATAATGACATTTCTTGGTGTAGATTCTGTAGCAATAAAATAAAATGAAAATATGAAGAAATTGACATGGTACTAAAGGTGAAGACTCACTATTAAAGCTGCCACAATGGGTCCATGAACCACATACAGCAGATGGGTCTCAACGCTCATCCAGCAACTGGTGAAAAAAAGATGATAAAATGTGCATAACAATAAAGCTTACGGTCACCTTCAAGTAACAGCAAGGCCAATCCTTTTTTTTTGCTACACACTGAAAACATTTTGGTTTGAGACCATAAGATGAGTATGTGATAATAGGTCAGAATTTCATCTTTAATTGATCTGTTTCTCTAGACGGGTTAAACAACTTAAAACATCAATTTTGTCTTGTGCCCCAGATGTGCCATGTTAGATTGATTGTTTAAATATGTAATACTGTAGCTCTGGCTTTGCTGTTAAACCATAATGAAGACTATAAACCTGTCTATAGGATAAAAGCCCTATAGAAAGTGGCAAAGACTTGCCTTTGCAATCTCCCGGGAAAAAAAAAAAGGTCAAACATGATAGAGGTATTGTCATCACTTGGGTTTGAATGACTGCTTCTTGAATGGGATCACTATTCTTTATTGATGATGCAACTCACAATCATAACAGCACAATGAATTCAAAGTCTAGAGAAACATTCTGTCTGCCGTCAATCTCACCAGATCCAGTCCAGGTCAATCTCACCAGATCTTAACCCAGTTTAGTATATATTAACCTTGTGAATAGAAGGCTGAAGAGAGGGAAGTTTGCTAAAATAAACACCTGAAAGAAGGTGTGGTTCATGCCTGGAAAATGCCTGGTTCATGCCTTGGTGATGTCAGTGGATCACAAAATGTATGCAGTTATTGTAGGCAAGTACTGTATTCAAATATTTAGTATTATTTACATTAATAATTACTGTTTCAATATCTGTTAGCCCCAAAATAATCACCTGCCACCAAAGATGCCATTTGTAAGCCAAGTTGTAACATGTTTAACACATTTAGTTGTACATACAAAAGCTGAAATTTTGAATACTGCTTTTTTGCCCTGAAACCTAAAAAAAACAAACACTAAACCTCAATAATGGTCACAAACTCCCTTGTCTACAGGACATCTTCCATACTCAATGTCTGAGGACGGCTCATAAATCACAAAAACCACAGATCGCAATCATCCACTACGCAGACATGAAAGACCTTTGCTGTTTACATCAGACAGATGGTGCCACAGCATTCAGTCCATAACCAGCAGACTAAAGAACAGCGTCTACCTGCAGCCCATCAGGATCCTGAATAAACTACAGTATATTCCAGTCATCACTTATTAACACTTCTTACACCCTAACTGTACTGACACTCATGGGCTTTTTCTTCATGTTGCTATAACTTGTTTATGCTGCAATACTTCTAAGAGCACTACACACACTTTACTACCATCAAGGACTGTTCCTGTGTTGTATGTACAATAAATATGATCAGTATTTCAATATATTTGCAGAAGGACAGACCTTGATGGCTGTAAAGTATATGTAGTGTCCATAGAAGTATTCTAATAGTCTGTATTTCAGTGTATGTATATACAGTATATACAGTCAATTATCTATTCCCTCATCTTTTCTCTCTCCTCCACTTTAATCTTTGGGCATATACCTTTTAGCTGTACAGACCTACAGTACATCTCACAACGTGTGCCTCAATGTACACGTATAATTTTTTTTTTTGCACATGACACTTAAAACTAAAAAGTTAAATGCACTGAGTATATACTGTAGCATAAACAAAAGAATCGCTCCAATGCTTTCAGATGGGAGTGTATTTGCCCACTGAGTTTGGAATCTAATATTTATAGCACAAGGGAGGAATAAACATTACTCACTTGTCATCAAAATATTTTTTTCTTGCCACTGCATGGATGGAGGCAGGCACCAGGGGAAAACCTTTAAAAAGACATGTATACAAGAGAGAATATTGGAAAATAGGTTCATTTTTCAAGAACACAAAGAGCACTCGATGTGGTTAATAACATAATTCCTCACTTCACAATATGTACGTACTACAGTACAGCTTACAGACTTATTATTATAAATAGTAAAAACACCTAATAATATACAGTAGATGGTGTGAAGAATAGATGGATATAATTACATGCAAATTACTTGTGTGCCAATAGCACAACAAAATTAAGTTATGAATAATTAATTATCTATAATGCACAATCCATAAATGATGGCGTTATACATTTTATTTATTGTAATGTTGAATGGTATATTACTACATTTACAAATCTTTAATATTAAATTACTATATGGTCCACAAAAAGGTCATATATTAATAAATAATTAATGTGATAATCATGAATTAACACATGCACCGATCCTTAGTACATCCACGTATGTTAACATCCTTGGTAGCAATTAAGTCTGGCAATAATTAAGTATTGATATCTTATTAACTTATGTTAATTATTAGGATGACTTGCAGTATTGTTCTTGTTCTTTTTTGCTGCTCCCTTTAGGGTTCTGGATGGGACACACCTGGGCGTTCTGCATGGCTGGCAATAAGTCTACCATTGAGCAACCCATGCCCCGATGGCATAATGTGTTTGTTAACAATGTTGGTAAACCGGGATTATAATGTACTGTAAGTTTGAGAACCTTTATTATCATCCCCAATCCTAGTGGAACAGACTAGTTTGCTTTAACATACACATAAAGAAAATAAAATGTTACTTATGTAAATTATATTAATTACCAGCATACATTAGTGGGATGTTAATATTTACTGTAACTACTACCATATGGCTCAAAGGCTGTTAATGTACTGTATACTTCATTGTTTCCATAAATCTAGGACTCAGACAATTTTTAAAAAAGAAATCAGAGATTCTGTGACAACAGATAATCCAGATCTATGATCACCTTAGTTAACTATATCAGATATTGGTCAAGAATATTGCAACATCTTTATTCATAACAATAATGTCCACTTTATCAATGGTGCCATGATCTCCGGGTACATCCATCCGCTTGCTTTTTCCAAAAAGTTGTCATAATAACAATGAAAGTGGCAACTCAACTGATGAACCACTATGATTTAAGCCCAATTGCTTGCACATTTATAAATGCACAATGTGCCCTGCCTGTAAATTGGCTAATTTATCAAGTTTGCAAAATGGTCCAGTGTTCTCTTTTTACGTTACACAAAACGGACCATTCATAAAAATAAATTACACGGCAATGTCTGCCACAACCTCAAGGTCATTGTGGTTGATTTAGTTTTCCTGTTAACAACCAAAGGTTTTGTCACTTTCAGTTTTATTACATATTGCAGTGCTGGGCGGCCACTGAATGAAAAAATTCTTGGAAATGTAAACATGTAAACATCATTATTTTATCATTACAAATATGTAGTAATTCACATACTCTAAGTATACCGCTTGTCAGTATTGGTCGTGGGAAGACTGGAGCCTATCCAAGGAGACTCATGCCACGAGGCAGGGTACACCCTATGGGAGGTGCCAATCCATCAAAAGGGTACACAAGCACATACACTCACTCTCACACAATTGTGAATTTGGAAATGCCAATCAGCCTACACAGCATGCAGGGGAAATTTGTGAGGAAACGAGAGCACTTGTAGGAAACCCACTAGGCACAGAGAGAACATGAAAACTCAACGCATACAGATCCAAAGATCGAAACCTTGACTCTGGAGATGCGAGTACTGTAACTTTTCATCATGCCATTGTGGGTCTATACAAACCATTCACATGGTTCCCTTTCAGTCGATTCACTCCGTACAACACATATTGTATGGGATATCACGCCCTCTCGTGTCCTGGCTGAAGCCACCTTTATTCACGCCGTAAAGGCA
>JAQQZS010000023.1:26233915-26250754 GCA_030068045.1 Platyallabes tihoni
TTATATCGGATGACTTTAGAGAAAACTACAACAAAAATATATTGTCATACCAAAGAATAAACTACCCGCCAAAGTGGTTAGTGAGACTTAAGTTATTACCCGCCACAGCCGAATTTTACCCGCATTTGGCGGGTGAGCGGGTGCCAATGTCAAGAAGCCCTGATATATATATAAAAAGATAAACAAAACAGAATCACTGATTTGGAAAATGATCACCCCCAACTAAAAAATTTTGTATACTCAATTATGTAAAGCTAATCATCTTAATGGTACACAAAGCAGTTTGACTTTCAACTGTGATCAGCTGTGGTCATTTTTAGTAGCTCAGCATGAAAAGCTAGGCCATATCAGTGTCTGGTAGTACAACTGAAGCAAACTAAAGTTTCCTTGCATGGCCTAGTCAGAGGCCAGAATTAAACCCTATTGGAAATCTGTGAAATGACTTGAAGGCTGCAGTCCACAAACAGTCACCATTAAATTTAATTCAACTTGAGCAGTTCTGCAAAGAAGAGTGGACAAATATTGCAGTGTCAACAGTAAATGAGGAAAGCTTTGTGTGCCATTGAGAAAATGATTAACTTCACCTGATTGAGTTTACAAGTAATTTTACGAGTGGATGCTCCTGTTTCAAAACATTGATTCTTTTTTTTATGTTGGTGGTATCTTTCACTTGGAGGTTTAAAGTTGCATTGAATAAATCAAGATGGATCAAACAAAAACTGAGTGTCTTCATTTCAGGCTACAAAGCAAGAAAAAAAATGTAATGTACCCACTGTACTTGTAGACAAATTCTACCTAATTAAAAGCCCCCTAGCTATGTCCATGACATTTTATAGCTTCCTCTCTTCCCTCTTATCGGGGGTTCATAGTGTTTCAATTTGGGAAATTAACGCTGTTGTCCATTTTCTCTTACCCTGCTACAACATAATTTAAAGTCATTTTTCAGCATTATGTTACATAATTAGCTAGTTTGCTTGGTTTGTCTAGCCAGATGACCTTACTAGCTCAGGACAAAGGTTAATAAGTAAAAAAAAAAAAAAAAGCGCAATTATGATAGTTAACATTTACCAAATGCTCATATCTGCAACCTTCAGTTTAGCTTACTGGGTTTATTAAACTTATTAGTCAAAGTCTAAATTCAACGAATTTAAAAACTCAGATGTGTACACAGTATATAAAGGAAACACCATTTACTATTTTATGGCAATGCTATTTTCATGTTTTACTGTTTAACTCTTTACACTAGGAATACTATGAGGGTGAAATAAATTAAACCCTTCTCAAGACACAAACAGGTCTGTAAAAATCATATTTCAATTATATCAATGCCATGACTGACATAAATTGTCATGGCGATGATTTTGCTTTTGTGGGATCTCCAAGTTCTTATAATGTACAAGACCTTATATTGTAGAATCACTCAACATCACTTGCACTTTGAAAATGATCACTCTGAACTTGGGGAGGTTTTTTTTTCCTTCTTTTGTTGTGATTCTGTTTGAAAAGAGGGATCAAGATGTTCTTGCAATACTTTTTTGTAATCCACCAACAGCTAATAAATTGTCTTCTGGGTTTCCAAATAAAATCCAGACAAGCTTTCCCAGTCACCTTCAGGCAAAAAAAAAAATAAAATAAAATAAAAAAAAAAAAACGCCTGCCAAAAGCTGGTGCTGTGTTCCTGCAATTCATGTTAGATGGTAAAAAAACCATGTTGCAAATTAAATCTCTGTTTGAGACTGCTTTTCCAATTACCCAAAGGATCAAATGTCAAGATAGGTCATGTGATAACTTCCTGAGTCTTACCGGAGGTGTCAAAGGTGGGATAGTCTGGACAGCTCTGAGTAGCATAAGCCCCAGCTGGAGTTTCATCCCAACACAACCAGCCATCCCAAAACCGGCTACAGTGAGAAGCTAAAGAGAGAGACAAGTATGTAACAATAACTTCCCCCCAGGTGTAAATGTGAGCTCAAACCCAAGCATTAGTTGTCAGGTTGTACAATGATTGGCGTCTGAGCTGGGACAAACACAGTGTTTGTGTCTTGACTATTACAGTAGTTCTTAATTCATAATTACAAGCAGGGGTTAAAGTGGGATTTGGCAGGGAACCATAAAACCCAGTGTAGCAGTGCAGCAGGGAAAATGACTCACCTCAAAACAACTCAGATGTGTTTTTTCCACCGTGTGTTTAGAGACACGCGTGGGCTCAGGGAGTTTTGAGACAAAAGCACGCGCAATGTGCTTTTTCACACACATGACTTTAGTAGATAGTATTATAACGCCATACTGTATATATTATATTTTGATTTGTTGAGTGAGTATCTTGTTGGTATGAGCCTGAAGGAAAGCCAAGCTGCAACCAGACTGCAACACACAAAATGTTAATTTAACAGTTTGCTTAACCTTGGTATGAACCAAAGATCATACCATACCATACCAGAGTGTAGCGCTCTAGAATCTTTGGTATGAACTGCCAATCCAATTATTTATTAATTTATTTATAGAAGGTACCGAAATGCCGTTCCAGACTGTTCTGCCCCACTTTAACCCCTGGTTACAAGTAGGACTGCAGTGGGTAGCGCTGCCACCTCACAGCTCCAGTTTACTACCAGTAGATGGACTTGCTATGGCAATAGCATGGTTCTGTTTGATTTTAACCAGAGCAGTGGACTAGTTGCAGTTATGATGTCGTTTTTCTAATAGTCCAGTGTGTTTAAATGTTATACAAAATTTGACAGCACACAAAAAAAATTCCTTTTCTTTAATTTCCATACACTAGACTTTTGAAAAGTAAGAACAGATGACTACACCTTGACTACGCCAAATTACTAATTAGCAATTACGTGATAATATACTAGCTAACTGGGTCGCCATACAATATTATTTTATGTCAACTGAGTATCTGGGCAACCAAAACATCATACTCGGTATGATATGCCTAATGGGCTAGCTAATAAACATATAATCTGTATATATAATATATTTTATTTGCGCTCCACTGGATGTTACTGTGTATAATTTCATCAATATAATATGATTAACGGACCAGTTTAACAAACACCAATGACAGGTAAAATATTGATTGAAATATTGAAGCTACTGTAAGTGTGATTTTTCCGCAAAGAGTGAACATCAGGCTTTGATTAATTTGTTGGAGAGCTGTGGTCATGCCTAATCATTTCAATTGGTTACCTGTAACTAGCTACTGTATCAAAATGTCCATTATGTTCCTTTGCTACAGTCAGAATATATATATTTTTTTTTCTATTTTAATTGTTATTTTAATTCAGAAAAGTCACTATATTAACCATGTGAATGTTTGCCCAGGTGCCATACGTATACAGTTAATTTAAGACAATGTTTCTAAATCTACCTGTTTTATTGCGTATCCCATCTCTGCTTAATAGCTCCAGACATTTATACTGAGATTCAGTCATGATCTGGCGCTCCCCCTCCATCACCCCCATAGCAGGAGCCAGTGAAAAGTCTGTAGTTGGTTCAGCGTTAGGCTCTTGTCCACCCACAGTAGTTATGCACTGTAAAAAATAAAAATGCACTATTGATAGACTGTATCAACATTGAAAGACACGCTAAGAGCACATTGGCTTATGCTCAGCACTGGCAAGAAGTGAAGACAAGAACATATTCTACATTTATTTTAGCGTGACCGCTAAAAGATATCTGCAAGTTCTGCCTGTAAGATACTTCTGCCTTTTATACTTCAGAATGATCTTGTAAAGCATGATAAAGTGTGCTTGTGAAGATAGAATGGTTCATAAACGGAAGAGCTCTGTTTGTGTCATAACAGTGTGGTTTAAAGTGCTAAGATCAAGCCGAGGTTTTTCTAAAGCAGACAGAAAATGTTGATTCTGCAATGCTTCAGATAGCATCTGTAATAGTGGTACATGGCATGAGTCATCACACTTATAATTCTGAGGAAAGATGAGAAATAATTCATGAGCAAGCTGCTTGTCTTCTTCATAAACATTGAATGTAAATGAAGTCAAATACAGTATATTACCAGGATTACTAAATTTCAATATGGAAAAAGTACTACTGTTCTTACCTTATGGTTTGAAGGGCTAAAAAACAAACATATCTGAGAGATTTTTGGAAGTCCCATGTAGCAGTTTAGCAGCCGTACATATGATGTCACTCCAAACATTGAAGTAAATGACGTCATACATACGACCACCAGGCCACCACCCATGCCAGCTCAAAGAGCCACTTCACCTCTCAGCAAAAACTGATCTTGACTACACAAAGACTTCCACACCACAAGTACACAGTGGAAAATCCAAGTTTCTGCAACCAGACCACTTACCTTATGTTTTCTGCTACTTTGACCAAAAATCACATTACCAAACGTCCAAAATAAGCAATCATTTATAAAACAAATTAACATATCACAATTATTTACAATTCACAGCAAGTAATAAGTAAAAGTTTCATATGTGAAAATAGAGGTGTTTTCTAAAAGCAGCAACTACGATACACTACTAAATACTAGAAATACACTTGTGAAAAGCACAATGCACACCGTTTATAATGTGATTTTTTTTATACTGTTGTAGGTAAAAATAACTTTTTCCAGATTTTGTCTTTCCAACAGCCTAATGAACACCCAATTTAAGAGATATTTATTGCATCCTTTGAGTAAGGTTAGAGCTGCTATAACTATTTACAAACTAAAATTCTTTTCAGGTTTCCTGGCTTTTATTGTATTTTTCTGGTTTCATTAAATTACATAATATATATATATTTTTAAATAATGCAATACCACGCCAAAGTTCGGATAATGTTACTAATTTACATGAATGAATGAATGAATGAATGAATGAGAGAGAGAGAGAGAGAGAGAGACAGAGAGAGAGATTTATTATGTGAACAGCATCACAAAGATTTCACATTATTGAAAATGCTTACTTACAGTTCTTTTCAATTGATTTGGCTGACTGCTCAAAATCCCATCAATCCCATCAAAATCCCATCAATAACTTCCACAAAAGTAACTTATTCTTCACAACAGATTGTCAATGCCCCTTCATTTTGTACAAAAGCAAATGTATGTGAACATCATTCAAATTGATCAATTGTTTAATCACTAAAGTTAGGTGTCCGGACCATTTAGTTAAAATAAGTTACAGCAGTTCTGCTTTTAATACATATAAAAACACGTAAATTTCCAAACAAATTAAAACCACGAACTTACCCAATCATTCTGAGAAAAAATAAGTTTGTATAATTAGTTATTATTGTCAGGTCACTTGAGTTCGTTTTAAGGGCACTGAACTCAATATTACATCAACCAAGAATACCTACACCACATACAAAAATATAGAGCAAACTTAAAGTATAAATATCTGTGTATAATCTCTGTCTCACCTGAAGAGACCTGCTATTGCTAATAGATATGCAAATGCTATATAATGCAAATTACTCATCAGTGAAAGAGGAAGACGACTCAGGATGTGTGGTTTAGACAGAAGCATGAGCCTGATTAAACATGAGCCATAACTGTGGACCATGTCATACCGCAAATCTGGGTCTCACTATGCAAGTAGCAAGTTGATGACTGCAGCCAAATGTATGATGTTCCACTCTTTCATAAATACTTCAAACATTAATGAGGGAAAGTGAATGAGTTGTCCTACATTGTTGTTTTAATTTGTTGTATTGCATTGCATAGTCTAATTTTGAACTGAAAAGCTACTCTAAGTGACTTCCTGTTTAACATACCATTGGAGAGAACTGAACATGAATAAAGGGATGTGCCATGAGCTCAACCATTGTAAAACCTTTAAGCAGTTACTACATACACCGATCAGTCATAACATTAAAACCACCTAGTTTTTGAATTCCCGTTGTGTCTTTAGGGCCTCTGTTGGTTGCGGGGCTGGGCCCTGGGGATTTGGACTTGGTCCCATGGGTGCTAAATAGGTCCCATGGGTCCTGCGGGCGTACATGAGCCTTGGGTACCCATGATCCTGTTGTGAGTTTGCTGGTATATAGTTGATGAATAACGCTGTTCAATTAACCTTAATTTAATGTTTGTTATGGCTGATCTGTGTATTTTTATAACTATTGAACTGCAGTTTGTATAATGCAGTGTTGTATTTAACTATTTTGCTATACTTGTTTTTATTCAGCATTCACTTGAAGTTTTTGGTTTAAAAAGATTATATTTGTTAAGAAATATCAGTATCAAGAAATATCTATAAATAGCTTGGAACTTGCTTATACATTTTATGAATTAATATACTTATGATATACATAAATTACATTATTACAGAATATATTTTTGCAGGGAAAAAGTAAATATGTTTTACCTCAGTATAGTTGTATAGTTTTAAGAATTACACAAGATGTTATGAAAATGTATGAAAAAAAAGTTTGACATGAGAAATGAGAAATTACAGTAAGAAAAACTAATTTAAAAGTACAATTAGTTATACACTAGATAGATAGATAGATAGATAGATAGATAGATAACTGTAAATAACGATGACAGAAACTCGTTAAATCACCCCTGAATAAAACAGTCAGTGAAAATCACAACGAACATGAGGGAAAGAGGACAAGTGGGTGAGGAAAAAGCACTTGACATTTTGGGTGAGTACTTCTGCTCCTGCCAGACCGCTCTATGCCGCTGTAACACTGTAAAAGAACTTATTATATCTGGAGGGCTTTACATGTTCCATATGAAACCTGCCTACTAAAGCAGTGATTCTGAGCAGCAAACTACAGAGTGTGTACCTGGAGTGATTTTTCCTCATCACTTGTTGTGGAGTCGTATCATATTTCTAAACAAATTGAAGCAATTAGTGCATGATGGAGTACTGAAATACATCACGTTAATCTCTTTCTAAGTACAGATTTGCAAAGTGGAAAAGTAGACTAAGAAAACTTGCCAGGAAATAATTTACAGGATTTGAGACTTGAGACTGTGTGAATTCAACCTCAGTTCATTAAAAGGAAAACTAGACTGTGTTCATACAGTAAATGTCAGCCTGCAAAGTACATGAATCTATCAGCTTATAGTATATTTATGAAATGTTTGTTGTACCTATTTTAGAAATAACGATTCAGACTTTGTTAATCTGTAACATTAACTATATGCACACTACTAATTTTATAAGACACGAACCAAAAACAAAATAATAATACATTTCATAAAAAAATCATGCAAATTTAAACAAACTCTGTATCTTTTGATACAACCTAAATTATGCAAACAGATATAGATTTGCAATGTTGACAGAACTATGAATAAAATCTGTCCATACTCACCAACACAAACGACATTAAAAGCCAGTAGATACCTTTCCAGTCCATGCTGTGGGATTCTTTCTTTCTGTATAGGCAAGAAAGGGGAAAAGTTTTCACAAATATTATGTCCCAGCTTACCAAAGATATATATTTTTTAATTACTTATTGTTGAGTCACTGTTTGTGTTGTGTTTTGCACGTTTCCCTCATTTCCAGTTTCTAGCCACTTTCCAAAATTATACCATTACATGGATTAGCTACTCTAAATTGCCCCTAGGTGTGAATATGTAAATGTACTGGTCTGATACCTTTCATCTGTCTGGCTTCACACCCAGCGCTCAGAAGGCTCTGGATCCACCACCCTGACCAGGATAAAGTGGTTACTGAAGATGCATGAATGAAAAAAACTATTAAGACTGTGTTATCAGCATGAAGTAAATTTGGCTTTTCTCAGGCACCTGGCTTCCTGTCAAACTGCCTTTCCCAGTGGATCTTTTTAGTCACACCTTGTAAATCCACTTTTTGTGAGATAATTACTCTGCCGTGTAACCAGACTCCCACAGTGTGTGTTTGCTTTCAGCACCTCAGCGGGTAGCACCACCGATGGACGCAGTCCAGAAAGCCTCTGGATTCACTGTGCCATCTGATACAGCCCCTAATCGACAACAGCCAGAGGTCTAAGACACTTTGTTAGTTCAGCTGGGAATAAAATTGTATATTACCCATAATGTACAATTCATCTTTACAGTCACACATCATTTTCAAACCTGCACTTTTATGTTGCTGCCTTTTTCCACTCTCAGACATCTACCGCAGATGCAACTCGGCCAACCAGGCATCAAAAATATTAAATTCTCATTATGGTACAGTTTTCAGAGAGCACTTCAGCACACAGTAGACTTGAAACAGCAATCGTTCTGCAGTCCTGTCAAAGGTATTGTTGTGTGTCCCAGATTAAAATAAAGATATGTTCTGCAGCGTTTTCCCATTAGGAAAAATGAACAAGAATTTCATTTATACAACAAGCCTGTTAGCCTGTAATTTAATAATATCACAAGTAAATGTGCAATCTAATAGATTAGTGGGTACATTGTGGGTCATATATTGAATACAGTACATCAGTCATTGTTGGCAAATAAACATTCCCGTTCTTTTATTATTATTGTACAAATTTCTACTCCGTGCACCTGTGCAGCAAGCCAGGTCATTTGTACCCGAAGCAGTAACTTGGTAGATGACTCAATTTCTTGCCAGGACAAAAGCAACCTTTCATGACCCGTATAAATCTAAATTTATACAAACAATGAATCTAAATTAGCATTGTAGCTGTAAAAGAATCTTTACGCTATTATATAACTTGGTGTAGACACCTATTCGTTTGCCGTTATTTAATTATCATCACCTCCAATTTATTTATTATTTTATCATTGAAAAAAATAATAAAAGAAAGACTGACAAACTCTACATAAATTCCTGACCTAGTACCTGTAATAAATTGCAGCCTTATGCAATTAAATATTTTTTCTGTGATTAATTGTGCAGCCACGGTGGCACGGTGGTGTAGTGGTTAGCACTGTCACCTTGCACCTCCAGGGTCTGGGTTCAGTTCCTGCCTCTCTTGCATGTTCTCCCCATGTTTGGTGGGTTTCCTCCCACTGTCCAAAGACATGCAGATTAGGCTAATTGCTGTTCCCAAAATTGCCCGTAGTGAGTGTGTGAGTACTATAAAGATTTACTATTATCATAATTTGTAGTCTAGGTTATTCCTGAATACTGCATTAAAGGTATATTGCTTTCTGTGGATCCATCATACAGTACATATAGAATAAATAACCTGCAAAATACAAAACCATACGTATAGGGACTCTAAGATGATGAATGACTGAACTACTGCTTTCTTTTTGTTCACTGTTGAAGTGCTGCTTCTGTTTTACCTTGCAGATAAAGACTGAGCCTCATTTGAGACATACTGCCCCTTTTCATTTCTGAGATAATATTTGAAGGAAGATAAATGGCAGTGCAGCTCACATCGGTATCATCTCTCATTGACGAAAATGTGGCGTAAGTGAATTGCCAGTCATTAAAGTCAACTGTGATGGAATGCCTAGGATGCAGAAATGGCACAAAGCAAAAACAGAAAACATTATGTAGCAATGAAGATACCCAGCTAAGAGTGATTCATCCCTCAAAGGTCAAAGCAGCGTGATGAAGCTGACAATAAAGACAGGGCCCAATCTACTTTGTGTCATGGTTTTAGCCCTGCAGTCCTCCTTTGTGTCCCAGCATTAAAGCTTGCTAGGTGATTCATCTAACCTATGTGTGTTTTTGCTTGATATTTGAGTTTCTATTTTCCATTTCATATCAGGCAATTGCCCCATCAGAAAAGCACCATTATGGTTAGTTTAGAGTGTTTGGGTGCACAAAATATCTCGATCCATTAGCCCTGCTTCCACCGACCCAAAAACAGTATAGCACCTGTACAGCAAAAGGCCATTAACCAGCTTTAATGGGTATGACATGTACATAGCCCAAAAATGGACCCAAGCATTCTCAACAAGTAGACTGAAAAATGCATTCAATGGACTGTCCATAATTTAGCAACCCAATTACTAAGAGGGATGTGTGCCACAATCTCTCAGAAAAGCTATGCATAAGGGCTTGATGCACTTGCTCTAGATCAAGTGCAGGCACATACAGCTGTTCGGTGTTTTAACAGCTTCTAGTGCCTTTCCGGCTCAGCATCAACACCCATGATGAGATTGAGAGAAGAGCTGTCACTTTTAGATGAGCCCATATTTTTCTCAGATGAGGTGCTAAAATTAATCAGAAATGAAGCGAACTCATGGTTGACTGCTGAAAAGCCTTCTGATGGCAGAACCGCGGCCTTTCCAGCCCAGAATATGACGAATGATTGATAAGGTATGACATTTTCCTATCAGAGAAAAATACTTTTTTCACCCGTTGCTGGTTGGTTAGGTGCTGAGTTGTACAAAAAAACATTTTGGTCAAACAAGACACCTGTCTAGAAGCATCACCACATGGACAAAGAATTGTCTAAAACTGTCCAGGTTAAAATCTTCAAATCCATTGTGTTATGATGTGCTGTGAGGACGTCCTTCGGCTCCTTCCGACAGACACGCAATGGTGAAATTGCAGGGCTTGCTCCATCTGTGTGTCAGCTTCACTTAAAGTGATAAGGAAATCTACCACCAAGCTGCTCAGCATTCCATGTGATTCACTGCTTTTATTATCTGCTGACAGATACTATTTCAGAGAGTTCAGAGAGTCAGGTTGATGCTGAGACGAAGTGAAGCTGTATCGTTGCTGTTAGTCAGGGAAGCCTTCAAGTAAAGACGCTTTCAGTTTGACCAATGAAAACTGGACAAAGCGATATTTGTGCTGTTCTGGCTTAGTTTTCTAGCAGTAGGTGAAGTGAAACAGAAATCAACCAGAAACCAGCTACAATTAAGGTTTGTTTATCCAAATTAGATGCACATTTTGTACACACTGCTTCCATTTGAGGCAGATCAAATTAATTTAGACCTTGGGATTATAAGGTTCTAACTGGCATTTTTTTCAGACATTGAGTAAAATCAGGTAAACTCAGGAAAAATTTGTACATTTTTGTATGTTAAATTACACTTAATGTGATTAACCCACAATGCTGACCAGAATAAAGCACTTACTGTACTTCATATAGATGAAGGAATTAAACTGAATTACATAAAATTATTGGTGACTTTAACTCATTTCTTCCAAAGAAGACTGAACCGTTTAATTCCAAAGCTATCAAAATCACATGTATTGTTTCAACACATTTGTTTTTAGTGCATTTCATCATTATAAGTGACAAAAACACCCAACATTACAAGAATTAAACCTAATCAGAGATTTGCTTTAAAAAAACTGTAACCCAGAACTAGCTTTTGTGATTCAATTCAATTTTATTTGTATTGTTTTAACTGACATTGTCACAAAGCAGCTTTACACAATCAAAAGAACTATTTAAGTTTGTATGAGATCTGAATGTGTATGAATCACAATGATAAGACTGTCCCTGATGAGCAAGTCGAGGGTGACTGCGACAGTGGCAAGGAAAAACTCCCTGAGACGGTAATAGGAAGAAACCTTTAGAGGAACCAGACTCAACAGGGAACCCATCCTTATTTGGGTGAAATAGATAGCAGGGATTGATCTGCATCATACTGTGCAAGATTGGAAGTTCAGTATAACAGGAGGATGTGTTTAAGTTAAAATGGAGTCCCATTCATTATTGGAGGCTCGGGTAGACTGTACTCCAGTCCTGAACTATCGAGCGACTGAAGTCACAGGTCCTCAGAACAGCTGTCTGCATCAGCCGAGGACAGGACCGTCTTCATGGAAAAGTGGAACTGTCCCCAGTCACCACACGCATCCCAGGCAGACCACACAGGGCATCCATGCGACGAGATCTCCAACCAGAAGCAGGACACCAGGAAGAGTCAAACAGCTCCAGGGGGCAGAGGGGATCTGGATCACTGGCAGCACAGGAGCATGAACTAGTTTTTCTGCATTGTTTAATGACAATATATTTCTTATCTTGGCAATATTTCTGAGGTGAAAGAATACTATCCTAGTAATATTATCTACATGTGCTTCAAATTAAGGGCTGGAATCTATAATCACACAGGTCTTTCACTGTTGCACTTGATGGAACAGAAAGGCCATTTAAAGTTACAGTGTGATCAGAAAGCTTGCTTCTAGCTGCTTGTGGTCCTATGAATAGAACTTGTGTTTTATCAGGATTAAGCAGAAGGAAGTTCATTAACTTCCAATCTCTTATGTCTTGCACACATTGCTCAACTTTAGTAAGCTGTTTCTCATCTGGTTTTGCTGAGACGTGTAACTGTGTGTCATCAGCATAACAATGAAAACCAATACCATGCTTATAAATTATGTTGCCCAGAGGAAGCATGTAAAGAGAAAAAAGCAATGGGCCTAAAACTGAACCCTGTGGAACACCAAACTCCATTTGAGAACATGCAGAATGGTCACCATTTAAATCTACAAACTGATAACGATCAGTCAAACAGGATCTGAGCCACGAGAGGGCCGTCCTCTTAATTCCTACTACATTTTCTAATCTGTGAAGGAGAATACCATGATCGATGGTGTCAAAAGCTGCACTGAGGTCGAGTAACACAAGTATAGTGACACAACCCGATCAGAGGCCAATAGGAGGTCATTTACTACTTTAACAAGTGCTGTCTCCATGCTGTGATGGGGCCTAAATCCTAACTGATACAGTTCGTTTATGTCATTCCTATGTAGATATGAACATAGCTGCTGTGCTACTGTCTAGTCCAGAATCTTAGATATAAAAGCGAAGTTTGATATCGGCCTGTAATTGGACAGCTGACAAGGGTCAAGGTCAGGTTTCTTAATTAGCGGTTTGATAACTGCTAATTTAAAGGATTTGGGAACATACCCACTGCTGAGTGAAAAGTTAATTATTTTCAACAGGGGTTCTGTTATTGCTGGTACTATCTGCTTGAGAAAATGTGTCGGTATAGGATCTAATTCACAGGTTGGCGAGTTTGAAGAAGAGATGAGTGAAATTAAATAAAAATCTAGGATTATTTTTGTTATTTTCAATAAGAGTGGAGAGATACAATGATCTAGCAGCACAGAGCTTTTTTTATAAAGCGGGTTGTTTTAAAGTGCGTGTGGTCATTATACCAGGGAGCGAGTTTCTTATCTCTAATCATTTTCCTTTTAAGTGAAGCTACATTATCTAAGGTATAACAAAATGTTGACTCTAAATATTTAGTCGCCTGATCGAGTTCTGTGGAGTCAAATGGCGATCCAATCGAAGCTGATAGCTCTGAGAGATTATTGATAAAGCTCTGTGTGGTATTTGATGTGAATGTACGTTTAATGTGGTAGCGCTGTGCGTACATTATTACTATGACACACTTTAATTGAGACAAGATAGTGACCTGAGATAACTTCAGACTGTGGAATTGTGGTTATATTTCTTATACTTAATCCGAAGGATATTATTATAATAACCTAAAGTGTGACCTGCTTTATGAGTGGGTCCTACTACACACTGATTTACTCCTACTGAGTCCAGTATGGACATGAATGCTGTTCTCAGAGGGTCTTCTGGATGCTCAAAATGAATATTAAAGTCTCCAACAATTAACACTTTGTCTACAGAGATGACAAGGTTTGAGTGGAAAACTGCAAATTCATAAAGAAATTCAGAGTACGGCCCTGGAGGTCTGTAAATGAAATGAAGTCAGCTCAGTCGATCCCACTAGTTATTTGACTTCACACTTTTTATGTTACCATAGAGAACTTCAAATGCATTAGATTTAAGTCTTTGTACGATAGATTATCATTGTAAATAACTGCGACGCCTCCTCCTCACCATTTAGCCGAGGCTGGTGTATGTAGCTGTGTCCAGGAGGCCGAGTTTTATATCATATATAAAACTCCTGGTCTGTGATAGTTTCATTAACAATAAATATTAGATCTCTCGTATCTAAAGCAGTTAACAGTCCTAGCTTCAGATCAGAGGTGCTGGCTGTGTATTCCGTGTGTTTAGAATTTTTTGTCTCTATATTAATTAAATTACTAAAACAGACTTTCTGAATCTTTCTACATTTTTGCTTAGCTCGGGAAACAGACAGTCTCACTCAACCCTGAGTGACGACTCTATGCAGCTAGCAGACGGTTGGTTTAGTCTGTTTGTCTGCTCCCTGGCCTGGGCTCTGGATTGTCACCAATTAACTAGGCCTCTTCTGAGACTATTAGCTATACCACAGGAAATGAGAGCAGCACCTCCCTGAGTGGGATGGACACCGTCCTGCCCTAACAGGCAAGCTTTGCCCTCAAAGGTCTCACTTTCAGAGCACCACCTGGACATCCAGCCATTCAGCGACCATAACCTGTAGTAAGCTATATCGCCATGTCTAATTGGGATGGGACCAGAGCATATTACTTCTTCAGACATTGCCTACGCTAATTTAAACACCTCTGTAAAGTTACACTTACTAACTTCTGACTGACGAAGACGTATATCGTTCTCAGAGTGCTCACTAACACACACCTATCACAAATAAAGTTATCGCTAATGACAGAGGAAGAATGTCTACACTTCACACACTGAACAAGCTGAATGTTGGGCATAACGTACCTGAGTCGGAGTTTTAATTGTTTGGTGGTGGATTCCGCTTGTTCTTAGAGGAGAAGATACACGCGTTCTCAGAAAAAGCACAAAAAAACGGAAAAAGGCAAAAGTCCAGTAGTATTAGACTGTAAAACTAGTTAATGTTATTTAGTATAAATGGAAAAGGCAGTATAAGTTAAGCGCTGAAACGATTCATGGTAACAATACAAAAACAGGAATAGACAGGAAAATCTCATGTGTTTTCAACTGACAAAAAAAAATTGAGCTTGGGCTTAATCCCTTTGAATATAATTTCATTATTCAGGTACTGTATTAACCATAAGGCATAGTTGTTAATTAAATATCAAATACACCATGATACATTAGCTCATGTGACCAATCAATACTTTTCTTTTAAACACCAAGATCATGATTAAAAACAAATCTTTGCCTAAGACTTTTGTTTCGGACATTTATCCTATATCTGTTGCCATTTAAAAAATATAAGCCACATCAACTGCAAAGACTTAATTAATAATTAATTGATATCTTAAATGAAATATGGATTCGTTTTAAAACAAGGGTTTAAGTTTGGCACAAATGGATTACTATATACATTTTAATTGAATCCATTTTAAAACTTAACATAGTGGTGCAACACAGTCTAGATGAACACGAAAGGGGCTGTTAGGAGCAGAAATGCACTGTTGAGTTGAGAAAAAGCAAAACAACCTTGAAAAAAAAAAGTTGGAAAAGATATGCATGATGTAGGAACATATTTACTAAGACTTTATCATCTAGATGATGGAGAACTCATGACTGTTTGATATGTGAAACAGTCATGTGAAGATGTAATAATTTGAAAATGCAAACAAATTAATTCTGAAGTGTAGCGCATTGTTTTAAATACTCTAGGCCAGCCAAATGCACTGATTGTATTACACCTTGCAGCACTTAAATAACCCAGCACACTACTAAGCCAAGCTTCTCAGGGTTAAAGAGTGTAATGTTCGTAACTATCCAAATCAATCAATCAATCAATCATCCCAAATCCTGTACAATAAAAAAATACAAGTACAATATAACACTTACAAAAATCACTTATGTACTGTGCCATATAGTGTAATGTCTATAATGTTTAATAATTCCTTCAAAATAGTAAAATGTGTAAAACACTGTATGATCATGTTTTATTACGTTACAAACCAAAGGAACAGCAGTCACTAAAGTTTATCTCTTGCCTTGACTGTATCAAGTATCCTGGTGACTACCTGTCTTAGTCATATGTCCTTACCCTTGAACTAACCTTTAAATAAATGTGTGATTTCACATGTGTGATGAAACTCTGCACCTCAGCGCCATTCCCCTTTTGTTTTAAGCCAATGCATCTTCAACTAGAGTCTGATTCATTGACCTATACTTCCGTTCCAAGCTGAGCCCTCTGTCACGACGAGTCACATTTGCACCTAATCTATCTTCCATCCAGTTCTGAGTCAGCCAAGTGCCACATGGGCTTAGGCTGCTTTCAGCTCAAATCATACTGGTGCATGAACTCTGCAACAAATCGAGGGCATTTAGCCCGGGAATTGAATGAGAGTAATAGGAACTGAGGAAAGAAGAAGAGTTTGGCTGTTTAATAGGAAACGGACTTAATTATTGTCTGTCTTTTTCATTTTATAAGGCAGAATGATAACATTGTTTAAAATATAACAAACTACAGTATATTTACAATGTCAATCATGAATGCGTAATTTTCATCTTCCTTTGTAAAATAGTGCAGGTTTTAATAGGCAGTTCACTGATCCCTTAAAGCTACAGTTCAACTGTGGTAAATACCACTTGATCACACAGAACCTTAAATTAGATTTTCTCAAGAACAAGGTCACTATTTCATTAAACACTTTAATGCATTTAATTCTGTTTGCCTTAAGCAAAATATTCTTGCTCAGCTGAGGCCATCCTTCATGCCGTTAATGGATTTCTAGCACAAAATAACTTTACACCAAATGATTTGGAAATATCTGAACTAATCTTTTACTTAACCTACACTGCTATTCATCTCTGGTCCACTATACACTGATCTTCCTTGCTATTCATCTATTTTACCTAACTTCATTCAAACTGATATAATGTTTAGCATGGTGCCCAATGAATACAGCATGAGGGCAGAAAAAAAGCTAAACAAAACCTTCTGTGTATAGATAGATAGTTAGATAGTAGTGATGCTCCGATTGATCGGCCACCGATCATGATATTGGCTAAAAATAGCTAGATCGGCGAACCCCAAAAGCGCTGATCAAAAAAGCCGATCGCTTGACGGAAATTACTCGCACGACTTTTTCACGTGCATGCACGGCGCACAGGTAAACAACAGCAGAGCGGAGCTTACCAGTGGCAACATGAGTTCTCCCGTCTGGA
>JAQQZS010000023.1:26285537-26302397 GCA_030068045.1 Platyallabes tihoni
TCACACACTACGGGCAATTTAGGAACGCCAATTAGCCTAACCTGCATATCTTTGGACTGTGGGAGGAAACCGGAGTTAAGGCTATATGATATCTTAAAACATCGAAAATATTAAATGCATAAAAACTTGTAGCAGAATTACCACTCTAACCCAGTATTACCTAAATCATGAGAACTAAAAAACGGTTAGAACAAATTCAAGTTGAACAAGCTGAACTTGCTCAGGTCACGTACTTGGAATGGAGTAGCAGGTTTTAAGGCACTCTACAGAAGACTTGAAGTTGTTGTCGTTTCCAGCGCAGCCTCCGTAGCTGAATTCCATACACTGTTGTGTCAGTGTGTCGTAGTAAAAACGAGGTATATCCGCTTTACACGGCCCATCATCCACTGGGAGAAGGCAGACTTCTGAAAAGAGAGTTTTTATGAGCAGATTTGAACCACATAAACAGAAAAGGCGTCGTGCGGAAAGCGCAGAAACACGTTCCCAACATTCCCCAGTACAAATCCCAAGCAAGCCTGGAGCTGAGAGAGAGAGAGACGCTGGAACTCACCTCTGGGTAATGGCCTGTAAGCGAATGCGCTCTGGATTAAGATTATGAACGAAAAGCATCCGAGAAAACGTCCCTCCATTTCGTTCTTGGTCTTGGGAGTGTGTGTGTGTGTGAGAGAGAGAGAGAGTTCTGAAGTGGGGCGCTTTCCCTTATTTATAGCGGACTCGCTGATCTCCGGTGGGACATAAAAAGGGCGGGTTTAATTTACTGACTAAACAGGATTCCACGAAGACTCTGCGTACTAGGTTTTCATGACGATAATTATTACTAGTTTATGTAATTTAGACGGAATTATATCGGTTTCGAGAAGAGGGCGAGGTGAGGACGGTGACAGGATGAGCATTCCAAACCCTGAACCCTGAATTGTTAAAAATATTAACCTTTCTTCCCTCCATCAAAATGATATGCAGTACCAGTCAAAAGTTTGGAGACAAGTTTGAATTTATTTTCTACATTCTAGAACTACTGTATACTGGATTTCTTTCAAAACTATGAAGTAACACATTAAGTAATTAACAACAGCAGCAACAGTCAGTTGTTATTTTAAGACATGCAGGCCAGCTGTTCTGGAATAATAGCAAGAACAGTATTGACAAGTGCATTTTCAAAACCCATCAAGCACTATAATGAAACCATTTCATTCCTGGAAAGCAAGACCATAACTTTACCTCTGCTGCGGAGAAGTTCATTTAATCACCAGTTAACAACACTCCAGATTAGGGCTGTTATGAAGGCTTTACAGAGCATTCTTAACAGGCACCAAATAATCTCTGTCCCTGGAAAGATATCAATAAGTTCAATGGCAGTTTCTTACAGGGCCAAGTTCCTAACATTTTCATATAGCTTCTGCAGTTTATTAAAACAAACAACAAAAATGACTCAGAATCAAGTGTCTCAAAGGGGGAAAGTCATAAGAAACAATAAAATCCGATTTTTTTTAAACGAGCTATGAATAAGAGGAATAAAATAAAATATACATTCACAAGAGGTGGAAGTAAAAGATGGAACGAACACATGGGAAATATGTAAAACCCAGTAACTCAACACACACAGACAGTAACTAAAATTCGGGCTGTAATTAGGAAGCTTGGAACTGTATAAGCAATGCAACCCCCCTTGCCCTTAAGCAGTATTTCTTAAAATCTACAAATTGTTATGAAACAAACATGTGGAAAGCTATGGAATGCAAAAAGACTAAATGAAGAATGTCTGGCTGGTACCAGACTGTAAAACATCTCATGTGTTCTGTGTTGCATGGTGGCAGACAAAAATAGCTACTGTATAAGGATTTTTTGATTGTCAAAATTTTTTTCTTCTGTTTGTTCATTTTTATTTCAGATTATTTGTGTATCAGTTTTATACAATACAAGGCATTTTCATCTGCGATATATTTACTACAAATGGGCCCATATTTCCTAACACATCATCTACTTAATGGTTTTGACAAGTGAGTATCAAGCCAATATTTTCTTGGCTGAAATTCCAATAAGCATGAGCTATTTACAGATTATCACTGTAACTCATATTTAATCATCCACACACCAACTTTTTTCTCTACACAGACGTGGTTTCCACATTGAACGTCTTCATGGGAATTTTTTTTTGCATTACATGTTTTCATTTTATGTTATGTATTATTCTTGTATTTTTCACTAAATATGTGTAACTCAACCCACCCTGATACATTTCAGAAGCTCCTGATAATTTGAGAAAATAATATTTTCTTTGCATAGTTTCAGCTAGCAGTGTAGTAACCTCTTGGAATATTTCCAGTGATTACTCATGCGGTTATAGAATGCCTGGTCACTTTCTCTGGAGTATTTAAGAATCTGTCTAGTCTTATTTAAACTGACTTTTACACACCCTTACGTATTAATGAGCCATGTCAAAGTTTGACCATTTCCCCCCCTTTTTCCTCAACTTTTGATAGCTAGATTGATAGTTGGATGTACAGACAGACAGACAGACAGACAGACAGACAGACTGATGGACAGAAGTACTTTTTTAATCGTGAAGGGAAATTGTAATGTTACAGCAGTCAGTTCACATATTATACAACAACATACAAGTTATAAAGTTAAGAAGAATATTAAGGCTATAGGTTAAAAAACACAATGATAAAAGGATACATTTATTTTAAAAATTATACGAATCACTATTTGCAATATTGCCGTCAGGTGGGAAAACTGCACATTAAGGTCCATTAATGAGGTAAACATGTAAAAAATAAAAATATAATGTTTCTATGTAAATGGTAGTACTAACCACTGCATACTGGGAACACCATAAAAGACCTGTCATTACTGAGATGCTCTGACCCATTGGTCTATAGCCATCACAATTTGGCCTTTGTCAAAGTCATTGCTTACACGTGCCTATATTTCCTTTTTTTCAACACCTTCAAGAACTGACTGTTCACGTGTTACATAATATATCCAACTCCCTTGACAGGTACCACTGTACAGAGATAATCAATGCAATTCACTTCACCTGTCAATGGTTTATTACGGCAGATTGTAGTATGCTTTCTGATTGTGATTTAAGAACATTCCAGAAGGATAACTTTTTATCATGCTGCTGGCCAAAGTGCACATCTTCCTCTAAACGTTCCTGGGGTAACATATGCATCATCAATAATTCCGATGTGTTATTCAACATGACAGAATGGGGGTAAACACAGATTAGCTTGCTTATCAATGCAATTTATAATACTGTGTCCCCTTGACCTACATTTCTACCATAATGTTATCATAACTTTGTGAACCTGGTAAATCTCAGACTTCTAGAAATTGCGCAATTTATGTGCAATTTGTAAAACATTTGTGATGGGGAAAAATGTATTAAAACAATAAGAAACACATTTAACGTAATAGATATATAATTCAAATAAGAGTGTTTGCTTTAATAGGATTATGAGCTTGCCGTGTTTATACAGATTACTTTATAACCCGGATTGGGAGAGAGCTGAAGGATTCTCTATCCTTCTTCAGGGTGGAAGAGAACTCACCGTAAGCAGCAGTAAGTGTAAACCTTATTACTAATTTAATGTAGAATGTGAACATTTCTATTATTCGTTTTCCTTTAATAATAGTGGCTAGTATTTAACAATGTTATAAACCATGTGTATTTGACTTATTTTGTCACAGAAAATGCCAGTTATAGATGTAGAGAACCTAACAGACTTGGATAAAGCTAAAATGGAAGTAGATCAGTTGAAAAAAGAGGTGAAACTCGAAAGGGAAAAGGTAAGAACTTTGTGTATTTAGAAGCTTACTCATAAGCTCACTGGTTTATATGATAAATAATAGTTTAAAAAACAAAGTTAAGCATAGCAAATTGCCTTGGCTCTGATTCATACGTAGATGAATGTAATGCTTATTTAAAAACAAAATGATGATGAAAATGTAATGCTCTTTTAAAAACAAAATGATGTTGATAAAGTGATAAAGTCCTTCTTTGTTATTCTTTTTTATTTGGGTAGGTGTCTAAATGTTGTGAAGAAGTCATGGAATACATTCAGAGTGGTATGGATGACGATCCCCTGGTAAAAGGCATCCCAGAGGAAAAGAATCCGTTCAAAGAAAAGGGTGGATGTGTCATCTGCTAATGTGGCCAGACTAACTGCCCTTTACAATTTAGACTCTTTGCTACTAAACATGGAGACCTGCTACTCTTTAATCTTAGCCAGAATCTTTCCTGCTGCTTGAAACAGAGAAAATACAGTTGAGGATAGATGCTAAAATTGCTCTAAATGACTTGGAAATGGACCCTCTCACATCTTCTTGTATATTTCCCTTTGAAGTGGTGAAATAAAAGAAAATAAATTTGTGCAGTCAGTTTTGGTTCATGGCGTGATGGGTTGAACATCACAATGTACAGAGGCTCTTTTAGAAATATTAATTTAAAAACCGTGTAAGGTCATGTGTCTCATTACCATGTCATCATATCTCTGTGATTGTGTGGTATGTTCCACATATGACTGTACAAGGGTTCTGATACTGTTTTTATGGCTTATGTTTGCTTATACTGAAGTGTTATAAAATCACATTTTGTTTGGTCATAAGGCATTCAGTTTTTTTTTCTATAATGTCAGCTTTGACAGTAGAGCCGGCTATAATTAAAATCACAGGTTTATATTAATGTAGTTATTCTAATCGTTTGTAGTTTATATACTAGCAACTTTACCCAATCTAAATCTAACAATAAGCAGTATTAAACATGTGTTTTGTTATTCAACCAGGGAAAAAAATCTACTTATTGATATTGCACAGATTTCAATAGGGCAACTGAAAACACGCATTCAAATTCGTTCAGAAGGTTTTAAGGGGTGCATAGACAGACAAACAAAAATTCCAAAAACCATCTTGATGTGTTCATCTTAAGTCACCCCAAATAATTTTTTTTCGCAAATATCTTCAATATACAGACACCCCAACTTTAATAAACAGTTTTATTATATGTATAGATTTTATTTGACACTATACTGTAGTTACAACAGAAACTAACTTGTCTTATGCATGTTGCATGAAAATTCATAGAATTATAAAGGATTAAAAAGCACAATGTCCATACATCATTACAATAATATTGCAATATTATTGTAATAATGTAAATTGTGCTTTTTAATAATTATAGGATTATATTATATATTGTTATATTTTTTGCACACATCCTGTTACCCATACTATCCCATACTCATAATTTTCCTGTTACAGTACATGTTATAAGGCAACACAGTGGCTTAGTGGTTAGGACTGTCGCCTTGCACCTACAGTGTCCAGGTTCAATTCCTGCCTCGGGTCAGTGTGCATGGAGTTTACATATTCTTCCCGTGCTTGGTAGGTTTCATCTAGGTACTCTGATTTTATCCCATAGTCCAAAGACATGCGGATTAGGTGTTTGAAGATATTTATTAAATAATGCACAGGGAGTGAAGAGATTTCTTTAGACCCACAAAAGAACTAGGGGGCAGTTTTAGAGACACTTAGGAAGGTAATTCGTTTACTTGACATGATAAAAAGATAAAATAATTTTTTTTAAAGCAAGATCAAAATCTTCACTGAGTCAGACGATTTAAAAGAGTAAGCTTAGTGTAACTTTGAGCCCTGTGTGAGCAATGGCTGAGTTCTGTCAATAACACAACGCCAGTGCGCATGCGCGCAGCAGACTATATACTGAAAAATGGCACTATATATTAGAGCACTGCGAATGCACTTCTGTGCAAATCGCCACTTTCTTAAAACAACTGCAGTTCATCACAAAAGACACTCATCTGAAATTGCTTCCTCTAAGCCTAAGGCAAGCGCCGGGCCGGCTGATCATGTTCTCTACACACAGGAGCACTTTGCCCTGAAGGACTCTTTAAGAAAGGTAAATGGACCTGCAAATCGCAGTGTATGAAACATTGTTTTTCACTTTTATTAACTCTAATAAACGTACGTAATACTTTTAAATATTTATTTATCCCCCTCCTCTAAAAAAAGTATATAGACCGCCGTGTTTGTTTTATTAAACCTGAAACGCCATTACTACAGTTCCAATGGAGGTAAGAGGTCACTGTTACTGTATATGCCACTAAAGCTAACAAGCTAACTTAGTACCACAGCTGATGCTTGTAAAGCAAGCCGCGGGTTTTTATTAAATGTTAAAATATAATGCTGGGAAATTACATGTTTCTTTAAATAAATCCAGGAAGGTTTGTGTTTACATTATCTTCTATGGTTGCTAAGAAAACACTATTCACATTGTAACAGCGACTAGACGGATCCTCTTGTCACTAGAGGAAATCCACGCAGTCACGTGACTCCACATTACAGAGTATCTCATGAACTGAGTGGCGGCGTCGAAAGGACGCAGAACTGTGCGCCTTCACAGACACGTCGCATGTTAATACACACAGTTGCCAATTTTCGGTATTAGCGCATAATAATAATAATTAAACAATATTAGTCTCTTTGTATTTGCAATACCATAGACGTGAAACTATATCCTGCCATGATGTAATTATTATTATTTTTTATTATTAGAAGTAATCTTTGTCATATAACAATATTATAACGGCCAGGATAATGAATTCACTCTGTTTGTGGTTGGCAGATGGTGTAGGATTTAGCACTGTTGCCTCGAAGCTCCAGGGGCGAGGGTCTGTGTGTGGGGTTTGCCTGTGCTCGTTGGTTATCCTCACTGTATTAACTGGTACAGTATTTCCAAGTTGCCTGTAGTGTGTGACTGAAAGTGTGTACTTGTGTGTCCTGCGAAGGATTGGCACCATGTTCAGGGTGTGCCCTGCCTAGTGCCAACCCGAGCCCCCTGTGATAGACTCCACGAGTCCCACAACCCTGAACAGGATAAGCGGTACAGAAAATGAGTGAGAGAAACCATCATGATAATAGTATGGTAATATTATTAATATTATATTAATATAATATACGTACATACTAATTTTCTTTTCCTGAACTGTGTATACTGACTGACTCTGTACATATACAGGGTATCCCAAAATATTTGACATAATTTAGTAGTCTAACAACATAGCCAATTCTTGCTCAAATGATCTCAAATGACTACCGACAGGCGGTGTGCATACTGAACATTTGTGAAGCTTCATGAAATCAGTTATAAAATCTATATTTGTTTGAATATGTAGTTGGAATTTTGATAAATCTTGTATTTTTCAAAATGAAGCCCATTTAATTTCATTTGCCTAGGACATAAAGTTACTTAGATATTCATATTACAAATTATGCCAATTTCTTTTTTTTTAAAATATATATATACGGTGACATAGTGGTTAGCACTATCGCCAGGGTTGGGGTCTCCTCCCAGAGTTGCACAAAAGGTTAATTTTGCGATGACTGGATGTCCTTCTACGGCCAGAAAATGGAAGTACTCAGTCACTCACTCGCTCACTCACTCATCTTCTATATCTCTTTATCCTGTATCCAGGGACGCGGGGACCAGGAGCCTATCCCAGAAGGCTTAGGGCACAAGGCAGGGTACACCCTGGACAGGGTGGCAATCCATCGCAGAAATAGAAGTACATACAATGGTAATTACCAGAGGTTCCCAAATGGATGAATGAATGGATATATGGATTTCGATTTGAATTGTAGGCTGTTATCAACAACTTTTACATCATACTGTGAATGTGTCCCAGGTGTTCCCACCAAATCCATGGGGGTCATTGATTGTGTGTTTGCACAGGCAGTTAGTTCCGTCTTGGGCAAGGAGAAAATGCTGGCCATGGTTGGAGAAACAACCTTGCATGCTGTAAAGTGTTATTATTTTTGGTATAATGGTTCAGTTATTCTTCCCAGTAATTACATTGGAGCACACCCTGTCACCGAGGATGATAGGTTCTGAAATCATCAACATCCCCTGTCTTGTTGTGTTAAGAAAGTACAAATAAAATTATGGGTGGGGTGGATCTGCTGGACTCTCTCATTGCACTGTACCGCAAAAAAATCAGGTCAAAGAAGTGGTACCACCAGCTGATGTTTCACTTTATCGCCATGACCATCGTGACAGCTTGGCTGCTCGACAAGAGAGATTGCAGCAGCATTGGGATGAAAAAAAGGAAGGAACAGATGAGGCTTTATACTTCCACGTTGTATATCGCAGAAAGCTTGTACAAAAGTGTCAAGAATCTGGCAAGAGAGGTTGTCCAGGTTCCACAACTGCTGGGAGGTATGAATAAAAGGGGCAAAAATGTGCTGTCCATCTCTTTCACATCCACCAGCAACTGTTTCCTGACATTCCATACAGAATAATACAGACTGTGCTTTGTAAATAAAAGAAGAGAAACACCAATACAACCCCACAAAAACACACCTCATTTAATCTCTAAGCCACTGATTGATGAACCATTTGTGGCTAATGTTTAAACTGTTTTTTATATAAAAATTCTAATATATTAATTGCTTGACTTGTTCCTCAATCAACTTATTATATAATATAGAAAACCTTGGTGTTTTATTACCCTCAGGCATCAAACCAAAATCTGGTGGAGGGCTTGTGGGGAGACACATTTTATGATTTATATATTATCAGGGACCCCAAAGCTCCCCAAAACTATTGTGAAATATTTTTTTCCTTCTAAAATAAAAATTCATGACATAGAAGGATATATTTAGTTATTTATTTATTGAGAATTGGGGGTTAGTGTAAGTCTCTCCATTTTTATTTAAAACAAAGAATATACACATCAATTACAACCATTTTAATTTAGGTTGAATGAGGCTTTGCTCTATTTTAGTTGCAGCATGTGGTTATTCCTTCATGCTCACTCAATTTTTTTACAAGGCATATGCAGTTTTGCTGGGGAGAAAAATCTGGAGGAAAACCACAAAGCACAGGGAGACTATGCAAACTCCATGTACACATGGGTGAGATTTGTACTCGCAACCCTAGAAATGTGAGACAAAAGTGCTGAGCAGAGCCATCATGCTCTCTTGGCATAAGTATAACTGTTTTATTAGGCCATTTATGTGTAGCCTATTCAAATTGACACCTTTTAATGAAAATTTTACAGGTATTCACTGTCGGTGAGTAAATTTGATTTAAGTCTCAGAATTGTATTTCCAGTGATACTTGGTAAAGTTCAGCAGATGCATTTTGTGTGTTGCTCTGAGGAACGGGTGCTTTAATCAAACAATGTCAAAGAATGAAAAAGCTGCTGTATGCAGGCCTGTAGGTATTGAGGTGGCACCTAATTGTTACTTGTGAAATTTGAAGAACTGCAAAAGGCAACTAGACTGTGCAATTCCGAAACAGGAAAGTCTCAACTAATTTTACCTATAGGTGTCAGAATTTAGATCTTGAACAGGGTCATGCTTCCTTTTCTTGTAAGTGTAAGAAGCCACTGTGCACACATGGAATCAAAGCGTTGTTTCTCTAAATATGTCAATGGGAAAAGGATATTACATCGAAAAAGGATGTGGCTTTGTGTTATATTCCCAAGTGATTTGGGGTAACTTTCTTTTTGTTTTAAGGAAAAACTTTTATATATTTTTTTAATATTGTGTGCTTTTATATATAAAATATTCCTTGTTGAATGTGCTGAAAAGTTAATTGCCTCTGACCCTCCATTTAATGTCCTAGAATTCTTCACTGCAACAATAAGCTTTTCTGTGAAGTTTCCGGAGGACCTCAATACTTCCCGCATTGCTTTTTGTAGTACCTCCCTTCCTTTATTGTGAATAATCTTTTCACAGTTGATTTTGGTGACTGGTTTAGTATGGTTTTATTACTATGATACTGAAGAAATTGAATGATCTTTTCAGATAGATATCGCTGTTCAGTGTACTTTTGGTTCGGTTGTGAAACACTGTTATCATTGGCACGTAAACTAACCTGGGAACTAACTTTATCAATGTTTTTGGAAAGGGTTAGTGTGTATTTTTCTTGTCTTTACAACATTCCATTGTTCCATTACAGACTTTTTCCACAGGTAAAAAAAAGGGGGTTAGTTAGCAAAAATCCCTTCCTACAGAGAAAACCTTGTTCAAATAAACATTCACAATCCATTTATCAGTTATTGGCAGTCTACTCATTTATGTGGTTCTTCTAATCCAACCATGCACCAACAAATCAAGTCAGATCTATACACTCTATACATCCTTCCATTCAGTCTATATAATTAATCTGTCCAGTCAATCCATCTGATCTGATGTTTATATTGTATCCGTCATCCATCAAATTCATCTATGCTTCCATCCAGTTCACAAAATATTTATAATCTATTATATAATAAAGTATATCCAGTTTATTCATCTTTACAGAATTCTAGTCTATCCATGCATCTTTCCATTAAGTTGATCCAATATTTTCCAATCTATCCATCCGATCTGTCTTTCCACCAACTTAGTGCATCCATGCATCCTGTCGAATCTATCCAACTATCTACTGAGCCTGTCTATTTAATTAATATACTCAACAATATAACAAAATATAAGGTGGTATTTAGCATTCATAGGCATGTTTCTCAAGTTGTACCAATACATAAAGTGATATTTCTAAAGAGGTCCTGAAAAGAAGCTATACAGTTACCAATGTACACTATAGCGTATAATTAGATACTTGTAAAATGCAGTTACAGATACAGAATATATTTAGAATTTTAATACAATGTGTCAAATTGAGGCATCACTGTAGTGTAGTGGTTAGCACTGTGGCCTTACAGGAGTGTGTATTATTTGGTTTGCATGTTCTCCCCGCGCTTGGTGTGTTTCCTCCGGGTGCACCTGTTTCCTCCAACAGTCCAAAGACAAGCAGATTAGGCGAGTTTGCATTTTGAAATTGCCAATTGAAGTTGTTTTAAATGCGTACGTTGCCAAGACTTACTAAATGTACAAAATTAAATTATATATTTGATACTCGCGATAAATTACTTAACAGGGAACATACTAAATGGAGGGACAGGAGTGCCTATGTACAGTATTTTGACACGGAGCATGAATGAACAGGAAATATTTTCAGCACGAAAGGAAATACTAGCATGACTATGAGAGGCTTGTAAAAAAGTCATTTATAATATAAGCATGACTTTTTATGTCACGCTAGTGTTCTGTAGAAGAATTTTATTAGTTCCGTTTATAGCTCTGAAAATTGCATCTTTTAAGTTAATTTTCATGCTGAAGTGGGTTGAGGGGGAAACAAAAAGCACAGTCTATAAGTAGTTTAATCATAAGTTCTTTCTTCACAAATATATTTCTGGCCAGATAGAAACTTTACTCATTTTCAAGGTGATTTGAGAATTGATTGATTGAGAATTCCTAACACTTAAGAGTTCTTGGTCACTAACCGGTGAAATTTAACTGTAGTTTGAGTCTTTTTATATATAAGAATGTAGTCTTTTTTTTATTATATTATATTTGTTTGCCAATAAAAAGTTAAATATTTTCTAATCTAGGAATAATGCAATACTACAGTGTGGTTCAAAAGGTTTTTTTTTTCTTCACAAAGGCTTTCATTACAAATGATGTCAGGAATAGCTGGAGTGAAAAGTAGAATATTTACACAAATTAGAGTTTCTTAGTACTGGTCTTTTTTTTTTTTTTTTTTTTTTTTTTGCTTTAATGACCATGTGCAGTCTAGCTGGCATGCTTATCAGAAGGTTGTGTAAATCTTGATGAGCCATGCTAGAGGAAATCCATCAGTGCCTTCACAAAATTTCCTAAATTTAAACAGTGACCTTGAAATTGTGCTAGATCTTTAATATGGAAGAGTCAGGTTCTAAAATGTTCGTTTAATTTCAAGTAAAAAAATAAATAAATCAGTGATTATTTACTGTATGTCACGGACTTTTGGACTCTAGTATGTGTGTTTGGAGAAACAGATTATGCCCCACCCCTCTGGGTAATTACTACCAGTAAATATTACATATATGCTCAGCTTCTAAGCAACGCTGGATTAAACAAAGTGAGGTCTAGACTGGTTTTGTGTACATCCTTCCATATAACAATAGTAAAAAGGAGTTCCAGCAACATAACTTCCCCAACAACAATGAATGTCGGTCTGAAGTCATAGGTCATTCGGTCAACTATCGCTTAGTGAGGTGCTTTTGGATGGATTGATGGATGGAAGTGGTAGTTCCTGGTCGGAAATGATCAATTTCACGGAAGGGACTTAGTAGGAAATAATTCATTGGTAATGTATGCTACCAAACTGTAACCTTTCTTGTGGCGTCATGATTCAAGTGTAATGTCTGTTCTTTTGGTCCGGAAGTGTTGACACAGTCACATAACACTATAACTATCTATTATCTATCTATCTATAACTATTCTTCTTTTGGATAGAGAAAAATGTTTTCCTTTCAATTTTCATCTGTCTAGTTTCTCAGCTGATAGGATTGGAATCTAATGAGGTCTTCTGCTGGTGTAGCCTGTTGTGTTGGGTCCTCTGAGATGTTTTATCTGCACATCGTTAACAAATAATTACTTTTCCTCATGCCAATAACACTTTTTAAGACATCAGCAGTTTCTGCCGTCACCTTATCCCCCCACATTCTGAGGTATAGTGTAAGCATTAACTGAAGCTCGTGGCCCTACATATGCATGCATTCAGTTGTTGCCACATGATTAATGGTTGCATGAATGAGCAGAGGTACAGCTGTTCCTATTAAACTGCTCAAGCTATGTAACTGCCATTACTGCTGTTTAGTAAAAATGAATGAATGCAGTTCTTTGAAAGCATGCCAGTAATGATAGTAATTGTATACTGATGATGAATAAATGTATCTTTGTTCATTTTGCTCATGTTGTAACTGGAAAACCTTATGAGAAATGAACAACATTCATGAACATGAATACACAAGTTGATGTAAAAATTGTACCGTGTTCAAGTGCTAACTGATGCTAACGAGGCAACTACCTTATTAACTGGGTTTGCTACAGCTACTATTTGTACATTTGCGTATACAATTTAATAATGGTTAGTGGAACAGAGAATGAAGAAGTGCTGCAGATACCATCACTGTAACATGTTTATCACTAACCATATGGGTTCTGCTTTTAAATGTTCCCTGTCAGAAAATGACATCCTTAAGGATAATTTAAGTGGTTAAAGAGTTGTAAGTGCATTGGTGTGGATGGAGACACCGCTTACGCCTTTTAAGCTTGTGTAATACTTAATTACCACAAGTAAAAAAGAAAATTCTCCTTGGCAGTTTTGAATACAAATTATTTAGGGCTTGTCGAGATCCCTGTGTCTAATAATAGTTAGAAATATTCTTCCTGGTAGGAAATGGCCTATTTTTTGAACATCCTGGAGGGAAAAATAATTTGTTGGTAACCCATGATAAACAATTATAGTAACTCTCCTAAAAGGCTTGGTGACTCATAGTGATTCAAGTATGATGTCTACATAACTCAACTCCATGTTGTTTCGTCACATCAGCAGTGGTTTTCCAGCTGTTCTTTGGAAAGGTTAGCTCTCGGTCAGTTGTGGCACTGAAGTTTACTACAGCCCTTGTGGGCGATGATGCTTCTGCAGGCAGTCATGTTCTTTTGACGCACTTTGAGGTTGGGTTGTTATCTCCCTCTCAATGAAAACGTCTCTTCACACGCTATAATGAAGTGCTCTAAACACTACTTTCCACTAACGGGCTTGGTGACGTAATGTGATCTGACTTCATTTAAACTCAGAAGAGTGGATACATTTTCTGTTATGTTGTAATGAGATTTCTAAAATGAGTCATATTAAGAGCAGCGCCCAAACATTTAAGGATACATTAAAAATTATTTTTACATAGATTGTGAGTAGCATCTAATATATTTGTGAATTAGCTGTTACTATAGAAAAATACAACACTGGAATGAGAGTACAGTATTACTATAACCCGGTGATTTAATAATACAGAACATGGCAAAGACAAGTTTCAATCTGCATGGCAATGCATAAGGAGAACTAAACTGTGTAATGCTCACAGGAACTGATTTCATGGATGTTCCACAACATAAAACTGTTAAAAGTGTAATGTAAATGAAAAAAATTGTTAGCATTAAAATTTTACAGGATGTGCGGTTGAAAAAAAAAAAACCTGTGTCACATTGCCATCATTTCTCATGTCAGTCCCTTTTTACATAATGTAGTCCAGTCATCTAATGAGCCATTTCCGTAGCACTGCTAAGTGTATTAAATAATTTTTACTTAACATTTTCTCTTATTATAAATGTCATGTATGTCAAGTAATAAATAAGAAAAAAAAACAATACATAAAAAAAGATAAAATAGACTTAAATTAAATAAAATGACCCAAGAACACTGGTAAATATTGTAATACAGTAATCTATGTATGTATTATTGTATTACATATTGTATTGGTATGTAATATTGTAATTATTACAATATTAATACTGGTATTGTCTTAGTGTTATTGTTACTGACAGTGAATATCCACATAGTGTACGAGTTACAGGGAAGAGTTGTATAATTTTATGGCCGTATATAAAAAAAAAAACTGTAATATTTTCATATACTGGGAAGTCAAATCTATATTATACAGGAAAACCTCTGTTTGTAAAACTGAAACCTGTTTGTACGTTTGCACTCTTGCAGCTCATTGATCAGGAGATTAACCCTCATGTGGACAAATGGGAGGACGAGGGTCAATTCCCTGCACATAAAATCTTCAAGATCCTTGGGAAGGCTGGATTCCTGGGAGTCAGCAAACCAGTGGGTGAGCTGACTATACAGTTTTAAATTAAGCTGACGGGAGGCTACAGAGTAATTTAACTCTTCTCTGTCAGAAAGGGTACAGAAATAATGTTAAGCATGGAGAGATTTGATGTATGAGAGGGCAGCGTTTGATAATGACTATTAAGGTTACACTTTTATGAGTAGACACTTTCACAAAGGAATAGATAGCATTGTGCTTTTTTAATGCATTTCTGAGGTGAAGCTCTTAAATCTAGAAGCACCAACACTTTGCTTAAAGATCTTGAATATTAATAAATGTAACGACTTTAATTTGCCTGCTATGTCAGTTAGATAGCTAGGTAAATGATTAAATCTGTATTAAGTAGCAGTTCCTATTAAAGTTGACATTGGAATCCATGAAACTTGAAAATGAATTAATGAAAAATGATTGAGGTCAACATTTAAAAATAAAATTTTTTTCAGTGCCCTTCATGGTGTGTGCCTCAAAGAATGTGTATATATATATATATATATATATATATATACTGTATGTGTGTGTGTGTATCATTTTTCCCCTCTTGTTTGAAAACAGGAGTGTGGGAGTGAAACAGTGTCGAGTTACAGTATCTGGGAATTTGCACATCAGCTTCTGCTTTAAAATCGAAAAAAGCCATTAGCCAACTACAGGGGACATGAGGATCAACTCTGGAATCACTTTTTAACAATTGTTCAATGTAGATTGAACTAAGTGGTCGAGAACATTAAATGAAAAAACAGAAAAATATCACTATTTCTGATAAATAATAGTTAAATCACTACTTCTGATAAATATTAGTTAAATAAAATTTAAACAAATACAACAAAATTATTTAACTAAGCTTAACACATACTATTTCATAAACCATTTAGCAAACATGTAATGCACATCATATTACATTCTTTGTGAATACATGGAAACACTTAAATAACAATCATAACATAAGTTACAATGTGGCGATTCTCTGTCACAGATGGTGCTTGTATGTTGAGTCTGTACTTTTGCTCCAATAGTGACAGTGAGGTGATGCATACTGTGATGTCATACTCTGATCGTGTCTCAGTTGTTCCTTGTCGAATTACTTCAGCTTCACCATTTCACTTATTTTTAACTTTACACACAGTATCTACTGTAAAGCAATTAGGAATTTAGTTTATAAACCAGTGGGTAAGGAGACAGGGGCACTTGCATTTACGAAACGCTGACACTAGGACTGCTTTACATTAGTAGGAAGGATTTAACAAGAGCTTTAAACAAAAGCCTTACCTTTAAATAAGATTACCATCTGGGAACTGAAGCCATCACATCAGAGATACACAACTCTTACTTTTTACATTCATTGTGTATCAATTATAAGCTAAACAAATAAATTGGTGCATAAGGTTTTCATTTGTGGCAAAAAGAAACTATTGTATTCCTGGTATGCCTAACAGAGAGGACTAATATCTCATGGGAATCAACTCAGAATATTTGTTTCGATTTAAAGCCTTTACTTTTTATTAACACATCTGATTTTCTTGGCTCAAGTTCTCCACTTCCAACATAAATTTTTCAAAAAACTCAAATCATATCTTTAAAGACGGTCACATCACTGTCTCAGATTCTCAGATCTGATTGGTCAGAACATGCTGATTAATTTCTCATAACAGCAGTTTTGCATCACAGACAGAACTTTGCACTTTCTCTTTGATGTGGCAAGCTGAGTAAAATATTTTTTTCTTGTTTCATTATTTTATGTTATTGATGTCAAGACAGACAACAGTCATACTGTGAATCTCCCATACTACCACATCCCAAAGGTCATGAGAAACCACACTGAACTCATTGTCATGTTCATGGAATCAGTTGGAGTTAACTTGTGCTTCATGAAAAGGCACATTATAATGCTGGAAGGAGCCATAAAGGCCATAAAGGGATGCATGTGGTCAGTAATACTACTGTAGTTAAATAGGCTGTGGCATGATGCCAGATTGGTATTAAGTGACCCAGTCTATGCGAAAAAACTCACCACACCATTACACCACCACCACCACCAGTCTGAACTCTTGATGCCGTGTAGTGATTAGTGATGCGCGGGTCGGGTATTTTTCCAACCCGCGGGTCCCGCTTTTATGAAATTATTTGGCCCGCCCCAGCC
>JAQQZS010000023.1:26303077-26316250 GCA_030068045.1 Platyallabes tihoni
CCGCCCCGCAAATAAAGTGACAATTTCTTTACCCGCCCCAACCCGACCCGTGGGTTACCAGACGACCCGCGCATCACTAGTAGTGATGGGTTGTTCATGAACGATTAGTTCTTTTTGAACAAATCTTTAATGTTGACTCAGAGATATTCGTTCATTTATTAGTTGTACTGGGCACGCATGTTCAAAACATCGCAAAACCTCTGTAGGTTATGGACAGAAAACAGAATTGAGCGGTTCATCTAACAAGTCTTCTAGTCCGTGTCTTTCGTTCTTTTGTCACATGACTCCCATAGACGCTATGTGACACAAGAACGAACGACTCGGACCAGAAGATATGAGAGGTGAGCTGCCTATTCTGTTTATTATATGTCCTTAGCTGCATCGTAATATTTTCATTACTGGAACTATAGCCAAAATTTGTGTATGTAGACGTGTTGGGGGTCTGTTTATTTAAAATGTAACATTTTATTTTACTTTTGATCAAAAGAACGAATTTAACTAAATTACACAAAAAAAGATTCATTCATTTTGATGAATGAGATTCAAAGAACCGAGTCACTAAAATTATCTAAACCTCATATCAATAATACAGTACTGTTTGGGTGCGTGATTTCATGTTTTTTACACCCAAGTCTGATCTTACCATCTGAATCTAGCAGGATTCATAAGATCAGGTTTTTCTAATCTTCAACTAGATGGTTTCTTCTGCCAAATTTAGAATCAGTTTTCTTCTGTTATTGTAGCCCATTTGCATCAAAACTGCGTTTAACGAGTTGTGAATTCTGAAATATTTGCTGTTTGCTGACTACTGTTGTATAGAATGCTACAGTAAAATAAACCAATTATGTTAGCTCAAGCCAGTGTAGCTATCTATGCTTTTCTGATCTTTCATATCAGCAAGGAGATTTCATCCACAGAATTGCTGCATAATGAGTGTCTTCTGTGAGTACCAACCCATCTGGCACCAACACCCATGCCACAGTCAAAGTTACTGAGATCACATTTGTCCCCTCCTGATATTTAGTTTTGAATAAAACCTTTATCCACTTCATCCAAGTGATTTCCATTTTGACCTTATAAAAACTTTTTTAGCTCAGGATCACAAAATACGTCATCCTGAAATTGATTCATGTATTTGTCTCACCGGATGAAAATTATTATTACTATAACATTTTAAAAGTACCAACATTGTAGTAAATCTGTGGATACAGTGATGCATGATACATTCCGGTCTTCCTGTTCAGGGCCTTTTCAGGGTTTGTTGAATGAATTTATATCCTGATTGGTGGTGATAGAAGAATCTTTGTCCACTAAAGAATAATAACCCCAGTGCTACAACCACTCACGAAAAGGAAAGTGTGTGAGCTGCACCTCTGACAAGGTCGAGCAGCACATCAGTGACCTCCCCTCCCTGCTGTGATTTTAACTCGTGAAATATTCGATGGTTGCTTAACTTGGCAGATGAACTTTTTTTTTTTTTCTCCCCCAAAAGAATTTCTATCCTTTATCGAGTTCAGTGGTGTGTATATGCGTTTAAACTGGTTGCTTAAATTACATTACAGAGAATGTTTTTGTTCACCACATTAATCGTAATGGTCAAGAGAGTTCTTTTGCAACCTCTTTCAAACTCTTCTTTGTTATGCATTAACACTGCAGTCCCTTTTAGAAAAACTGGAGAGTGCTTTTTATTTGTACACTTTAATGTAGTTACAGTAATCATACTCTCCTGGGTGTAGATGTAAAATAGCTTGCGATCAATCATAATAAGAGCCATGATCCTGAAGCACTCAATAAAAACCTGACAATTAACTCTGACTGAACCGTATCATATTTTCTTCATGGTTTTTGTCATAGTCAACCCCATGAGATTTTGCACGCAGTGGCTGTTTGTCTCATCAGGAAACTGAATGTTATCTGTTTGGATGCTTTGCCAAAGTCAATATTCTTCTTCCTATTATCACTGCACTAGCCGTATCACTCTACAGCTGTATCCTCTGCTTTCACTTTTTTTTCTGCCGGAGCCAGAGACTCGTCTCCTGAACACATCAGGAGAAAATGACCTGTAGTGCTAAAGGAAATATTGTAGTATTGTAAGTTATAATGTGCTCATATAACACATTCCTGAGCCAATGTAATTGCTCCTAAATAAGGTAGTTTTAAGGTAAAGTTTAAAGTTTGTAGCTTGTAGGGTATTCGCATTGTGAACACATGGTCTAACATACAGTATCACAGCTTTTCACTTTGTAAAGTTCTGTAACTAATTGTTTTACTCAATATATTATATAAGTACTTACAGTTTCATTATGTGGTGGTCTGGAAAAACCCATCTCATCGGACTCTATGGATTTCTGGTAAATGGGGGATCAGGGTTTGACAATAGTTTTTAAAGGGGTGACTAAGTTTTTAAATCTGCCTGTCGAGTTATCTGGGAATCTGCACATCAACTTCTGCTTCAACCAACTCTGGAATCACCTTTTAATTCTAGTGTTTGACAGCTTAGCAAGTTACACAACAATTGTTCAAAGTGGATTGAACTAGAGTGGTCGATAACCTTAAATGAAAAACATTTATGCCTGTGAGGAGCAAAGGCTAGTCTTTCTGGTCTGATCCCACAAAAAAATGCAGCAGAACTCACTGATTTAAAAAGGTAATGTGGGCTCTGATGAAAAGGCACCAGAACACTCATGCACCAGAGCCTGCCACACACAGGGCCTAGCAGACAAAGAGCCCAAAGATGCCAACTCAGCATCCAAACTCCCGGCCGATCGAAACAATTCTGATCCACAGAGGCCCCACTGTGCAACCCACAGCACCTAAAGGAACGTCCTGGGGACACCCCCAGTGGTCTTGCGGAGCTGTCCAGGTTTTCACAAGGGGAACCTACACAGTATCGGTCATAATGTTTTGCCTTGTAATGTTATGGCTGATGTGTATATCTAATGTTCATTATCGTACTTACTTTTACATTTTATTTAGTATATATTAAATACAAATGATCTCAATAGATAATAAATGCATTTGTGTGCCTCACTAAAGTCTGACACAAATCTTTAATGTAAATTTCTCCACTTTCACCTTTTGGGGGAAAACAGATGTTAAAATATCTGAACTTTATTTGTGATTAAGGTACATGCAATTGAGAAACTTCTTTTTTAAAAAGTAGAAAATTTCACCATGTTAACTATTTTCCCAGTCTCGCCACACATTTAAGACAGAACTGAGAAGGGAATTTAAACTGAAGCCTAGTTTATCTTCTAGTGATTCTAGAACTGTCCTAAAGTTCTGAGCATTTATGTGTTTTGAACACTAGGAGGAAAGTATAAATCATAACAGTTCTAGACAGCCAAACCCTACCAGCCCATGCTGCTCATTTCTGCTTCAAGTCCCTCTAGATTAATCTTTACTATAGAAGTGATAGCAGGTCAGAAAATACAACACTATGGTAGATACAATATATATTGACCAAGTGTTAATAAAACACCACAATTCTATTTTCTTCACTTACCCTGAACATAAGGGCAGTGGTGGCAGTGAGTTACTGGGTTACTGATCGGAAGGTCAGGAGTTTAAACTCCAGTACCACCAGGCTTCCGCTGATGAGCCCTTGAGTAAGGGTCTTAACCCTATCTGCTCCAGGGGGCGCTGTATCCTCCTAACTGCGAAAAAAAAATATTTTACTGTGTGACAAATAATTTTATTATTTATTTATTCATTCTGTAGAGGTAATAATTCAATTTTATTTTATTTGCATAGCACTTTTAACAATTGTCATTGTCGCAAAGCAGCTTAAGAAATTCTGAAAGTTTGTGTGAAATGTGTATGAATCAAAATGATTAGATTTTAAAAGATTCTAAACTATTTAGCCTTTATCACTTCTGCTTGATAAAATGTTAAAATTAATAAATCAGGCTTTGCTGTAGGAAACAGCAACTCTGTATAATAAACACATTTAACAAATCGTTATACAATAGTCGCCAGTACCCGGCTAGTATAACACTTATTCAGTTTTCTGCAGGCCAGTTGCTTTGAACAGGTGGCCAGTTCAAGTACTTCTTGATGATGACAAACTGCAACGTACATTTTTAACATAGCCTTGATCTCTTCCTGTATCGAAGTAATCTAAATATTTAGCTCCTTGGAGGCTGCTACTCATGTCATACTAGTCTAAAGGAAGGATAAGAAGTAATTAGTGAATTGTAATATTATTAAGAGTATCCTGTAGATAATCAGAAATAAAGGGAAATGCGATTGTAACAAAATCATTTGGTGTCTTTTGATGCTGACAGAATATGGAGGTCTGGGATTGGACTTCAGCTACAGTGTGGCTGTGGCAGAGGAACTGGGCAACATCAACTGTGGAGGCATTCCCATGGCCATCGGGGTTCAGAGTGATATGGCTACTCCTGCGCTGGCCAGGTAAATTACTTGGTTCCACAGAGAAATTAAGTTACAACTACACATCTTGGATTGATTTAAATTTCTGATTTTTCTGCACTCTTCTGTGTCACCTTAGTGCACATTATTGAGGCAATATCTTTGTAAATTACTTTTCTTTTATTAAAATATAAATTTTGTATGACATTTTTGTTTTTCCATCACAATCTCATGAGGTTTTTGCAAACCAGGCTGAACAATGAATAATGTTCAACTATTGCTGTGCGCTATGTAACTGAACTCAGTGCCACTGTAGATTTGGATCCAAAGAGCTGAAAAAGGAGTTCTTGCTTCCGTCTATAATGGGAGACAAAGTGGCATGCCTGGGAGTGAGCGAAGTCGGCGCTGGCTCTGATGTTGCGAGTAAGTAGATTTTCACTCCAAAGGACAAATACAACAAGGGATTAACAGCAAACTTACATGGGACATGATTAAAGTGAAAACCATTTTAGGCAAGAAGAGATGTTCAGCAGAACTAACAGATACACAGTGTTTTGTTCATCTGTAGTGTTTTTTTTTCTAGGAAAACTGGTAACACCATGAAAGATATATTTTTTTTTCCTATGGAGGAACAATTAAATGCTCAAGAGAGTTTGCTTTCATTTAAGAGATTTTTTTAGAACGCAAGCCATCCACAGAAACGACTGTTGGGAAACTTTTTTTTTTTTTCATAAACACCATAGGCAAAATTTTATAGTTCTCCTATTGTTTTTCCAATAACTTGAAAAACTGGAAACAGTTTTTCTAAGAATCTGTTTTGAACTGAAAAAGAAATGCTGCGTTCCAGGCATCAAGACAAAGGCTGTGCGTAAAGGAGACGAGTTTGTCATTAATGGAGGAAAAATGTGGACCACTACTGGAACACAAGCAGACTGGATGTGCCTGTTGGCCAATACAAGTGATGGACCACCACACAAGAACAAGTCCCTCATCTGCCTCCCAATGAATTTGCCTGGTAGGTGTATATGCAAAACCAGGGAGCTTTTTGACCTGGTTGTGAAAACACAGGCTTTTCAGTCAACAGGGACGAATACTTGTTTTTCCTACGACCAGTATCTTCTTTTTTACGGTGCCTTGGTTTATTGTGGTCTTTACTCTGGGACTGATCTGTTACAGGTATTCATATTGCCCGTAAAATTGATAAGCTGGGCATGAGGTCCTCAGACACAGCAGAGGTGTTCTTTGAAGATGTTCAGGTGCCATGTAAAAACGTTATTGGTCAAGAGGGAATGGGCTTCACATACCAGATGCTGCAATTCCAGGAAGAACGCCTTTGGGGAGTGGCCAATAGTAAGTGCGAGTGGTATTTCCCTTGTATCCTGTATGGAGAAATGTTCACTCCCTAGTGTTGAGAGAGTATTTTAAGTGTGACTCACTGGCTGTGTCATCTTGACATCACATGAATTACGATGATGCTGTACAACATCTACTTTGTAAAGTGACCTTAAAATTTGAAAATGTGTTGTACTGTAATTTGAACACGACTTCCTCCCTGATGGAGAGTTTCCAGAATGACTGATTTATGAACGCATATGTGAGAATCAAGTAGAGCTGGAATTTAGTTTTATTTTAATAGTTGAGCCTCCGTTGAGGTCAGCAGCAAGGACATGTACCCCTGGCTATCTGGGATCCAAATTATTTCAAGCTCATTATTTTTCACAATTTTCTACTGACACTTTTTTTTACTGTTTCTGTTTGTAATATAAAGTTCTAACAATGATGGAAAAAGTGCTGCAAGAAACGATCAACTACACTCGGCAGAGGAAGATCTTCCAGCAGCCGGTGCTGTACCACCAGGTAGTGCATTTCAGGTTAGCAGAGCTGCAGACTGAGATCGAGCTCCTGCGCTCTCTGCTGTACTGTTGCACAGGTGGGCCAACTCACTGACCTAAGCAATTCAAGTAAATGAAGTGCTGAAAACAACTGTAATATATTTTAATTTAATATATGCTAAGTTGAAAATTTTCATTAGGCACCAGACACATGGAAAGCAGTCTCACCGACATTATTTTGTAAGGCTGATAAACTTAATTCGATACAGTGGTAATGCATGTTTACCATAATCAGCCAATTCATAAAGACAATTTACATAGTACGTTTACCTACTCATCAGGAAAGAGCAAGTAAATAAAGCTCCGCTCTCCAATGAATGAACAATGTTCCTATCAGTCTAAATTAAAAAGCATGACTTGCACATTTAAAACAGTTCGGTTTTTAATCATCCTTAACAGCACTGAACTTCAGATAATGTTGTGTCTGAAGGTGTTGAATTCAGAATAAATTATGAAGACAAAAAAAAAAAAAAAAGGATAAAACAGCCTTAATCGGAAATCTTCACTTGTAGCTTTTCACTACTGCAGTAGAAACAGGATTTTATGAAATCAGACCTTTATTTCTTTTATTTATAGCCTCAGTAAACGTCTTACAATTAATATGCGGTCTTAATATTGATATACATAATATTATAATGTTTGTTATATATAGTACAACTTGCTGGAGCTGCCCATTAAGCCATTTCTTTCTTTTGCAGTTGTACTGTGAACTTGCTCTTTTCTTAAAATGTAATGGGCAAAATCAAGATTAAAGTAAATATATCTAGTAAAGTTCAAATTATGTGCTCCGACATGTATGTTTCACTGGCTGCCCATGTAATTTGAAAAGAAAACCAGCGTTAGCAATTACTACCATTAATTTACAGCCACGAAATGTTTTGGATGATGTCTGTTTTCGCCTTTGTCATTAGCGATGTACATTAAGGGCAACGATGTGACAAAGTTGGCAAGCATGGCAAAGCTGAAAGCAGGTCGTCTGGCACGCGAGCTAGGAGACAGCTGTCTGCAGTACTGGGGCGGGATGGGATTCACCAGCGATGTGCTCGTTAGCAGGTTCTATAGGTGAGAACCCCTGCTGTCTTTTTGGATCCACCTCCCTCAGTGTTTGTTCTTAAGTCTGTTATTAACAAATATTAAGCTAGAGTGACACCTAGTGATGAAGGCAACAGTACTTGCCATGAAGTTTACAAGATTGTGATTTCTAAACTTTCATGGCCAAGATAAAAAAAATAATTGATGCCTCACAATAATGGCTCTTAGATGTACTCCAGGTGTTTATGTATTTGTGACTGTATTTTGTATGTTGTCACCAGGGATTCCAGACTGATGTCAATAGGTGCAGGAGCAGATGAAGTCATGCTCTCAATCATCTGCAAGTACATGGACACCCTTCCCAGGAAATAACACCACTGTGTCCTATCAGTGTTTGTGCAAAAAAGGTGTTTTTAAATTAGTTTGAACTAAAGCAGAACTCATTTTGATAAAGTAGGTTTTTCAAGACCTGATTATTGATGATTTCTATCTTTAATAAAAGACTATTTTAGGATTATTAGTCACTTCTTGCCTTAACGGTTCATGGAAAATTCCTCTATATGAATTGTGAATATTGTATTTTGAAGTCATCACACAGAATATTTAGGCATGACATAACCCTTGAAAGACTGAGTGACCGCTTTTTCAGCCTAAAGTATAGTCCTACTCGTGTATATTTTACAGGTATTTTCACCTATTTTTTAAATAATTAACACACATTTGTTTTAGGACTTGACAGAATTGAAGTGAATAGGTAACTGATATTGCTGAATAAACATCATTCACTTGTGTCTGTTGAATGTATATATAAAATATAAAATTACTTTCAACATCTATTGCCTAATATTTATTTACATACAAATCACATTTTTTTGAAATACAACATTCTTTATACAGAGCTGTTAGCTTAAGATGTTGTCTGGATATTCAGAACTTAGATTCTTAAATCATATGACCGAAATGATTAAACGCTTAGAAAAAGATGAACATTTTCTCATAATCATCACTTACTGTTTTCCTCCTGTCCTCCCTATAATTAAGAGCTTTTGTGCTCACTACACTACAGTCTTGTCACAATTATTCTAAAAGAACAGGCTGACCAGAAGGCCAGCTCAATAAGTTGTTTACGCCAAGCATAGCCAACAAACTTGCTGAACAATTACCTTGGCAAAACAATGTTTTTCTCACTGCTTTTCTGTACTCTGACCTGCACACAGCCTGGATCTGCATATTTATATGAAACTAGCTCTGTGGGCCAGTTTTTATATCTAAAACCAAACCATTAAAATATGATGCATGCATTAAACTGTGAAAAGAACACTATATTTCAGGATGAACAATCCTAGGAAACAGCTGAATATCTAGAATGGCATATTGGCAATGCATTAAAGACTTTGCATCTCACCAGGAATACATAATACAAATGTTTACATCCTAAAATTAAGAACCTGTAGCAGGGACAAACTCTGATAACTTTTTACTCTGTCACTGATTTTGCCAAATTGTTAAGTGATGAATTATAGAACACATAAGAGACTTTTTACGTTAATCATCTCAAAAGCATTGCAGTCCTGAATCAGTTTGTCTGAAGGAGTGAAGCATGGCACACAGGGTAGTGAACATCGAGGAAGCAGTCAAATTCATTCCAGTCCTTCCATCACCTCAATTTGATCACCCAGTAAAGAACAGTGAATACAAAGAGAGCGAAGAGCAGCATGTAGCAGTAGATTTTGGTCTGGCTTCCTCTGGACAACAGCTTCAGTCTGCCCATGGTGGCTCCCAGCAAACCACCAGTTGAGTCAAAATCCGAGTCCTACAGCAAATTAAAAATGTTATGTAGGGCTTGTTATGGGCTTAGACCAATGGCTATACATCATAATCAGATGCATTTTTTTTTTTATTCCTGAAGTAAACAAATTCCTGAAATTATTTTATCCTACTTAGATAACAGATTATTCAGATTTTGCCTCTCAGATATGCAAATTCAATTGTCTACAGAAAATTTTCATATGCATATATACAGTACTGTTTTGAGCCACCCTTCATTTCTTCATATTGTTCTTCCAAAGAGCTAGATTTTCTTGTATTCTTTCCTTTCGTCTGGAAACGGTGAAGATGTATTCCTTTCCTGGCATCCTGGATCCACAGTGATCCAGGAATCATTCAAGCATAAAAACTATCTTAAGGCATGAATCAATGAAGAAATAGGTGCAGATGATAATGGCGACAGATGAGTGTACTGCTGATGCCGAATACTGAGTTGTTTGAACAGACGAGAGAGGAAATTAGACTGCTGCTGAGGTTGTTACATAACATAAACCACAGATGTCCAAATTGTATCTTTAGGTGCTTTACAGTCTGTAGCATTAAAATATTTAATTTCTTTAATCTAATAAGAAGAAATGAGGGGTGGCCCCAAACTATACAGTACTCACACTACAGTATAGTATAGACACACTGACTTGAACAGCCTCCTGAACGTTCACTCACTAAGAAATAAAGCATTTAATTTAAATATGTAGAATGTAGTATAATCTGCATTGCAAAACTGTACCATGTGGCAAAACTGATCATGCTTGTCACCACTGAGATAAACAAACATTTCTGATATTGAGATCACGCAAACAAATTAAAACATAAGTGTGAGCATACTGTAAATGCTTTTATTCTACACGGAGTCCAAAAAGTCTCCAGACATAGGGAAAACTAACATAATTAAGGAATTTCATGTGTAACACCATTTATGACACTCAATTTCATCATAAGTGAGAAGGATGACTCTCTCCTCCATGTTTACAAATACATAAACTTTTGAGAAACCTGGTATATCTCACAATGGCACTCAACTAAATAAAAAATGTACAGTTTTAGCACAAATGTATCAGGCATAATGAGACTGATCATTAAGAAGACATGACTACTAGCTTTAAATTTCAGATAGGGCAGCAATCCTTGGAATTGGGTTCTGAACTGGCCAACACATTATGAAAAACCTTATTATGTAAGGATAGTACTGGACCGTCAACTTTATGGAAGAAATGTGGTTGGGGAAAAAAAATCATAAATGACTAGATATCGTAAAACATCTAATGAAGTTCCGTCCTAAAGAATCAACCGTAGAAATCGCATACATGTTTAATACTAAAAGATCACCCACAATGTGACAAGAACTCACAGGATTGGGACTAAACAGCTGTGTGGCCATAAGAAAACTGAGAAAAATCAGAAAAAAATTTTCTTTGCTAGGGAGCAAAAATATTGGACTTTGAAGCAATGAAAAAAAAAAAAAGGCTCATGTGGTCTGATGAGCTCAGACAGACCCTATTCCAGGAGTGCGTCAGGGTAAGAAGGAAAGCACATTGAGCACATTGAAAGAAAACAATACTGCTTACTGTACAAGCCATGCTTCAGTTAGTCAGGTCTCGGCTCAGCAAGATTATGTGGCAATAAAATGAAGTTAGCTGATGACCTGAATGTTCTGAATGACCAGGATATAACATCAATGGAGTTTTTCGTTGCAGAATGCACATGCATGTTCCAGGATAACAATGATGTGATTTGTCAGACTCAAACAAAGAGTGGTTCTGGGAGCATGGGAACATTTTTACATGAGTTAGCCTCCACAAAGTCCTGACCTAAACCCTACAGAATGTTTTTTTTAGAATTTGTAAGAACAGACTTTACTGAGCCGACCGACTCTCCCGTCACCAGGACAAAATCCTGGCCAAAACTGAATGCAGCTCTGGGCAAAAGTAAATGTTATAACATTGCATGAGGCTGTTTAAACAGTGCCACAGGGAGGTTCATGAACTTTAGGCAACTGATACAGTATATAAAAAATTTAAACATATTAACTTACCATGTCTGTTAACATTTTATTTTGATGTTTGACTTCAGTCCCAATGTCAATAGTGAGCTGACAAAATACAAGAAACAATTCATAATTGACTATTTAATAGAATACACTTTTAAAATACACCAAACTGGCTTTACTCTGATACTTAACTGCAAATAATATAATATTAATATAACTTACATGCTTCAGTGTATTTACTTTGGCTCTAAGACCTTCTTGTAAATGTTCATTCTCCTCCTCATAAACATTATAACCGCTGGCCACATAATTCCCCTGCGGAGCACCTTCACCTGTGAACCATTAAAAATGCTTTGTTTTAATAAATTTGATAACATTTAATGCAATATTATTATTATTATTATTATTGCATCATGAATAATAATACCCTTAATCACTTTACTGTTACAAATCATAAATTCATGGTTTCAGTCTTTGCAACAGACCACTTAATACCAAGTTATATGGAGCCATATGCCAAAGAAATTATATAAAAGCAAGTTTAGTGACATACCATGTAATACAATACATTTTCATAAAATAACTTAACTGCATAAAAACACATCTAAACATTTTTATTCATTAAAGAAAAATTGTTTTGCCATACTGATGCATTTTAAGTAAAAGAAATCTGCTCTGACCTCCACAATTCCACCCACAGCAGTACCACCCACAGGATGTTTTTGTGTAATTCTGTGTAAACTTCAGAGACTGTTTGGTTTAAAAAGCCCAAAACATCAGCAGTCTCTTAAATATTCCCCCATCCAGCCCATCTGTCAATAATCATGCAACAATGTCACATTTTCCCTTAATAATAACCAAATGAACGAGACAGAGTTAACCGAATATTAATCACTATATGCCCTGTAAGTTACAGTCCAATATTAGTTGTGCTTCTACTTGCACAAGAACATTTCAGAAAGAGTCTGGTTTGTTGAAATTAGAGAGTCCAGGAAAAAGAATAGGTCACAAATGATTTTTTTTTTGTGTGTGTGTGTGTCAACTTTAAGGTTAAGTCAGGGTTTTTGTCTTTTCAGACAAATCCCAGCTTCTGCATTATGACTGGTTACAAGAATTCAGTCTCATCTATAACTGGCTAGACGCTTTACTATATGTAAAATGGTGAACCAATCAGTGCCCTCTCCTCAGTCAGAGATGACACAGTGGATGAAATTCTGAGGTATAGCAAAGTATGGTGGGACAATCGCCAAGCTTACTGATCAGGACTTGAAGCAAAATGTCCAACCTGGAAACTCAAGCCACCTAATGTTACCCCACATGGGGCAACCATGATCAGAAACAAATATATTTATATATTTGATATATATATATAATCTATATCGACTGTGTACATGGTTGATATTTGTTTCTTATTGAAGTTATTATGAAAGGTTAACACCAGGCCGGATCCACATTATGCATTCTTATTCTGATTATTAGTAGAATATTAGGGTCCATATAAGCACACTGCTGATGACGGGTAGAAATCTGTGATCATACCAGCAGCTGGAACTGTTCCACATAATTTATTCAACAGTTCTTATGGCTAAGATCTTTATTGTAAAGTAACAACGTAAACTGATCAGTAAAATGTAAATGGTACAAAATGATTCAAGCTATGTATCAAAATAATTTGTGTGGCAATTCATGGCTCCAAAATAGATTCTTAGCTTTTTCTTTATTTAGGTTTGCAATTGAGGTAGTAAAACCTCTATAGTAGTAAAGTTCCTCTATAATCCTACAAGTAAGTCCTTGACTTGCAAACGATTTCCGTTCCGGGAGCATTCATAAGTCAGATTTGTTTGAAAGCCTTACAAATATAATTATGTAAATCTTAAAAAAAAACAGGTTGGGTGTTTTGGTACCGCATTATACTCTTGCAGGAGGAATCCCAGTGGACCTTGTTTAAGGGTGCTTTCACACCTATAGTTCGATTGCTTTAGTCCCCACCAGTCAGAAAAATGTTACAATGTAGTAAACAGACGTGGGTACGGTTTGCTTTCACATATGCAGAGTTCTAAA
>JAQQZS010000023.1:26322399-26332916 GCA_030068045.1 Platyallabes tihoni
CTGCTCAGATGTATAATGAGATAAAAATGTAAGTCGCTCTGGATAAGAGCGTCTGCCAAATGCCTAAATGTAAATGTCATAGTCCTAGGAATAATGTACCCAGAGATCTACATTCTAAGGAGATATATACATCTAGGGCCTAATATTCTTAATGATACAATACCCAGGGCCCTACATTCCAAAGTAATATGAACATGGGGCCCTACAGTATGTTCCTCAGAACTACATTCCCAGGCATCTACATGTCTATACTGTATGTTCCCACAACCTTACATGCCCTGCCAGATATGTCCCCAGGGCTCTATGAACCCATGTCCCAAGGATCCTATGATTCTCAGGGCCTATATTTCAAGTGCTCTACAGTTTTAGGAGAAACTGGAACACAACAGCCATGTGGGTACATATTCCATGAACCCCATACAAGTCCAAAGGTTTAATATTCCTAAATTTATAGGACTCAAATGATATTGCTACTTGGAGTTATACTGTATGTAATCATGGTCCTATATTTCATTAGGAACTAAGAACCCAAGTGTGAAAATGTTCATTCCTTGAATGGGATTTTTGTTGGTGAAAACCTTGATTTGCAGGTCCACTGAGCTCTGTGTGTCCAGGTAGAGACTCAACAGTTTGGGGAGGACATTGGACATGGCCACAGCTCTTGCATGCTCAGCAGTGTGATGGCCGATCTGTCCAAGTGCCCAGGCTGTTGCAGCCTTTATGTGATCCTCTGTCTTCTCCAACAGACAGATAGCCAGCTGTGGTACACCCTGGTGGAATGTTCAGGTGAGCAGTAGAAAAAGCAGAAACTTCAATGCTAACAATGCTAATTTGTGACAAATTATAATTGAGATTTTAAACCTCAAATTATGTGATTGGATTGGATGCTGGCCTACTTGTAAATGCAAAATAAATAAATAAATATAATGTAAGTGTGGAATTATAATGTATCAATGGTGCAGAATTCCAGTTATCATAATCGCAACAGTCTTGGGTTAATTTTCAGTTTTTCAGTAAAAAGAAATGATCTATGGAAATGTTATGGAATAAGAACTGTACAGAGGCAGACCTTAGATACAATAACAGCCATAGCAAGGTTCTCCGAGTGTGCAGCCACGTATCCAAGCATCAAGATACCGGGCAATCGCATATTTCCTCTGGATTTAACTAAATAATCAATTACAGCTGCAACACCACCAACATTCACGAACATCTGAGATAACTGAGGAAAACGCACAGAAACACCCATTTGAGCTATACAAATATGCTGGAAAAAATTCACAGTACAATGGACAAAAGAATATAATGCACTTTTGCTTGCCAGTTGTACACTTTTGTTGTTCTCCACTTAAAAATGCTTTAGTGGCTATTTCAGGTATACCTCAGGGGTGTGTTTTGTGATCTCTTGCATCAGCATGCTGAGGTTCTTCCTCACATACTCATCTGGGTCTTTAAAGCAGGCCAGTACAGCAGGAAAGATCTCAGCCTCCACCACCATCTCTGCCAGATCCACAGAGTGCTTAGAGATTTGGCAGAGAGCCGAGAACACGTGTCTCTACACAGAGGAAATAAAATATATATTTTTAAATGGGGCAGGACCATTTACTATCAATACAATGTTAAGGGATACCACATAGAATATAAAACTTTGGGATATTAATAGAGTTCTTCACCAAGTATTTATTTCGTTAAACAGCCACACATTTTTTAATAAATTCATCTATTTATATTACCATACAATTTAATTCATAAAGCCTTCATTCAAAATGCTCTAATCTGAGGTGCAGTAAATTGGTAATTGGTAGATTTTTTTAGGCTAGTGATGCTAAATGAACTTCTCCACTGCAGCAGAGGTAAGTTTTTGCCTTGCTTTCCTGGGATGGTGTTAATCATATTGTATGGGTGGTTTTGCAAATGCACCGTTCTTGCAAGAACAGCTGACCTTCACGTCTTTAAATTACATCTGATTGTTGTTGGTGTTTCTGTTACTTACTTAAGTATATACATGTAGTTTTGACAATCTCCAGTATTGTTCTATAATGTAGAAAAATAAATCCATGTGTCCAAACCTTTGACTGGTGTGTCCAAACTTTTGACCAACCATATTGGAAAGTCTGCTCAAAGCATTGCACACTAACCTTCAGTTTGGTGTCTGGGTTCAGGGTCATCTGCGCCAGGTGTACAATGGCTCCAGTGTCTACTACACTTTGTGCGAGCTCTGGTGAGTGTTTAGAGATGTCACTCAGCGTTGAAGCACCGACCCTCTTCAGGGCAATATCAGGCTCCTGGAGGCAGAGAACGAGCAAAGGAACAGCGCCTGCATCCACCACTGCCTGAGCCAATGCTGCATTATAGAAAACATCAGTAAATGTGCGTTACTATGGCGGTAGTGATTAAAGATGAGCACTATTTTTCTTTAATTGCTTAAGGAAGATGCTGAAATGGGTCAAAGTGTTGTATAATATAGCCCATTAATGTAGTAATGTAATCAATAATCTATTCTAGGAATAAAATTAAATGGGTAAGAAGCAGCTATTCTCACCAAGTCTATACTGTATATGCTTAAATCCAAAATCTCTTACACTACTGAATTCCAACCCTCACTGTCCTCATAGCTAGTTATGCAATGTTGCTTTGAAATCTTCAGACTTACAGCCATTGTGAGAAGCGATGTAGCCCAGTACCCATGCAGCAGCCTCCTGCACTCCAGGATCAAACTCTTCCAGAGAGCTGACGAGAGCATTGAGGGCACCGCAGTCTACCACGGCTTGTGCCAGCTCAGGTGTGTGCTTTGACACGGCACGGAGAACAAACGCTGCTGCCTTCTTATAGAAGCGCTGTGGAACACATTTACATTTAAGGTGGAACTTAAGAGCACTCATACTGTACACCTACTGTAATTACAAACTGCAACTTTAAAGGTGAACTGAAAATTTGCTAACTTTTTTATTAACGTACATTTTATTAATGTTCGTTTATTACTACAATTAATGTTGCTGAGCCTAGACCTGACTTACTGAAGCAACCCCAGATCGTACCACTGCTTCCAGAGGCTTGAACAGTGGCCACTATAAATGATGGGTGCATCGTTTCATGTGCTTCCCTTCTAACACAGATGTACCTATTGCTCTTGAATAGTGTGAACTCATCAAACCACATCACCTTTTTCAGTTGCTCCAAAGTGCAATCTTTATGCTCCCTAACAAACTGAAGCCAATTTTTCTGATTATCCTGACTAACAAGAAGTTTTTTAATGGCGACACAGCTTTTTAGTCCCAATCCTGTGAATTCTCATCATATTGTGTGCGAATGGAAATGCTCTTACTTTCACTATTAAATATAGCTAAGGTTTTTACTGTAGGTTATTACCATGCAACTTCATCAGTGTTTAACCGATCTTCATTTTTTTCCAACCAAACTTCACAGATTCTTAACTGAGTGTCAGGGATGTGATGGGGTTGCAGGCGAGGCATAAGCACAGAGGGTTAAGACTTCAAAGATGTTTAATATAATATTTTAAAAAAAGCAAACAAGCATAACTAAACACGAAACCAGAGATTATGGAACAAGAACAAGAAACAAGCATGAAGCATGGCAAAAGGCAGTTTGTCCAAAATAAACGGAACAGAACTGGTTAACAAAACAGCAGTATAACAAAACAGGAATTATGGCAAAAGGCACAATGCAGAAACACAGGTTAAACACAACAGATGCAAGACAAAGAACTAACTAAACACACAACTACTTATACAGAAACTAATGAGCCACCTTGGTCAGGTGAAGGGGTTCCCATTCCCATTCTGGGATATGCAGTTCAAAACTAACAAAGACACAAAAAATGATCTCTGGGGTTATCCCTGACACTGAGTTTCAGGAAATTCTAATTTACATTTTTAAAATATTAACAACAGTTTGAAAATATCAGCTATAATGCTGCTTACATTCTGCTCGGCCATTGAGTAGACCAGCTGAGGCAGAATGTCTCCCTCTACCACAGCCCTGGCCAGGTCGATGCTGTAGTTGGCAAGTCTTCCGAGAGCGAGAGCGGCCTTCTGCTGAATGGTCGGGACTGCATCCAGGAGGAGAGGTCTCAGAAGGGACATCACACCTGAGAATGAGAGAGCGAGAGAGCGTGAGAAGGAGAGCGAGAGAGAGAGAGAGAGAGAGCAATGCCAACAATGTTTTGATTCCAACAAGACATCTGTTCTAACAAATAATTAATACTTTTTAAAAAGCAAAATCTGAACATCTGAGTCAGACCCAGAATCTGACTTTATTAACTGATTAATTTAGGGTATGCAAGGAATTTTACTTAAATCTTAATCACTCACTGTTTTAATTAACAGTACATATTACACAGTAAATTAAGATGTAGCGGTTTATAACACTATCGTAATGGAATATCAAAGACATGTCTATCTCACATAGACAACATATAAAATAAAATATAATATACAAAACAAAAAACTTGTTTGACTTTAACAAAAGCAGGCTATATACGTTAACTGTCTGCAAAAAAGACAAATGTCACACAAAGTTTACATCAAGTTCTGGTGTATCTGTGCACGCTGTCACGGTCTGATGTTATGTGGTCCTGCGATGCTTTCCTGCTCCCTGTAGTTAGTGATAGAGTGCTTACCATACATAGCCTTCCTGTAAGCTTCAGCCAGTTTTAAATTCCAGTCTGCACTTTATCAGCTTGACCCCTACCCCTTATTATTTTCTTATTAAATTCATTCACTCATTCTGTATACTTATCCTGTCCAGGGTCGTGGAAGGCCTGGAACCTTGCTCAGGGGAGTTGAGGCAAAAGGCAGGTTACAACATGGACAGAGTTCCAATCTATCGCAAGGCACAAACACTATCGCAGACCCTGGGTAATTTGAAAAAGCCAATTAGCATAATCTGGACTGGAATTTGGACTGTGGGAGGAAACCCTTTAAGCATGGGCAGATTATGACAACTCCAACCCTCGATCTTGGCTGGAAGTACAAGACTACAGTGGTAACAATTAACCATTACTTACATACTTTAGTATTTTAATTAAATCCTCTTTAATTTTAATTAAACTCTTTTATATAATATGGTACCATTTTGTAAAGCACTTTGGTCTGCATTTTGCATGAAAAGCACTATATTTATCATTATTATTATTATTATGACGATGATGATGATCATCATCATCACCACCATCAATTATTATTATAGACATTCAATTGACAATAACACACAAAAGATCAAGAACTTACCTGCATTTTGAAGCGTTTCGATATTCTGAGGTCTTGTTGCAAGCTCTGCGACTATTTGTACAAACCTCAACCTTTCTTTCTGGTACTGCTCCAAAACTAAAGGATAATAAAAATTAACATTTTTGCAACTACTTCATGGTAGGCTACATAAGGAAAACAGTTAAATGATGCATAATCAGATAAACGCACGTTTTCAGTTTGATACCATCATGTTTGAGAACGTGGAGCACTGGGGCTATAGAGATGGAATCTGTTAAAATGTTTTGTTAAAGACAAGCTACACTATGATAATATTAATATTAATAAAAAAAATAATAGCTTAATATAAACTTTTGTGTATAATACTAATAAATCTTTAATGAAGCACAAATAATCCTAATTGAGCTTCATTTAGCTTCAAGGTCTGCTCACTTATCCTTAGGATTACCTGCTATCCCAATATTCAGATCCAGTCACTTTTCACTTTCATGCTGTTCTTTTGCTCAATTATCCCTATTTGCACTTATGTCACTTTGTCATCACTATAAATGTTGTACTGCATTTCACTTATTATTTTTATTTATTTATTTATATTTATATATTTGTCTGATATTGTAATTGCACACTATAAAACATTTAAACATTTAGAACATTTAGAGCTGACCATCTTTATATATATATATATATATATATATATATATATGTGTGTGTGTGTGTGTGTGTGTGTTTTATAGTGTGCAATTACAATGTTACTGTTCTCATTGGCATTTCTTTCGGTATCTATCTATATATCTATTGCGTAAGCGGGGCAATCTTTGTATTTACATGTAAAATCCTCTCACCTTCTATAACGTGTCGCAGGCTCATAATGTCAATCCCACTAAAACAATCAGCGTTATTAGACTAAATAGTGTGTGTTATCGGCTTGTGTACCCTACAAAGACAAATGTAACGTTACGATTGTGACATTTCATTTGTGACAATGTAGCGACGTTGTCGCCTTTTAGACTTTATGAATAAAAAGAAATCGATTAACCCTCCGTGACGTCACCCATATAGTTTCTCAGTAGCGGCTTTGAAGTGTGCGAGCTCTGGTCGTCGCCATCCCGGCAGGAGCTGACTCCGCCCAAAGCCTCTGCTTAATCCATAAATGGGCATATGGGCGGAACGAAAGCAGCATGGCTGCTGTTTTGTTGAGTCACCTCACACAAGTTAGCGACCTTAATTTAAGATTAGGTAAAATGCTATGATGGCTAATGTTAATTCCTATGCTAATGCATTTGATTGAACTGAGAACATAGAAATAGTGATTGTATTTATTTATAAATATTACAACCCAAGCAAAAGACAGGAGTTAAGCAAGTTTGAAGAATTAGAAGGCCAGACTAGTACTGTAGCAATCTGATATCATGTGGGGATTTCATTGGGCAGAACAGGTGCAATTGGTCAGGGAATTGTTAGATTTTAAAAGCTTAGTATGGGTAAAAGATGGCAGTAGCACTTGAATAGGTGTTAACTCTGGAAAAGTGTCTGTGCATGATCTAATGTTTGCTTCAAACAGCATTAGAAATAGCAAACTGAGGAAAGTTTAAGGGAAAAAAGTGATTGGTTATGCCAGGTCAAAGTGGAAAAGAGCATAGGAAGAATGGACAGCATAATAAAAAAGGCACTATGTCCATCCCTCAAAGTAAATGCAACAACCAGAGGAAAGTTGAACCGTGGAGGAATGATCAGTGTAATTAAACAGTGAGAAGCAAATAAAGCATTTAGGCTGCTTAAAAAACTCATCACTTTTATCATTTAATTAAGTACAAGCAAGCTCAGGCAAACGTTAGATGAACGATAAGTCAGCTTAAGGGAGGGAGTGTTGTGATAAAATTGGGTACTCTACCCAGGTAGAGAAGGTATGGGGGACGATGAAGAGAGTGTAGATACCCCGTTCTGGTGGATGAGGATAAGATTACAGTAATAATCACAGATAAGGTGCAAATGCTGGTCAAAAGCTATGCTCAGTTGAATAGTCCAGTAATCTGAGTAAAAAGGAGAAGAAAAAAAAAATAAGGCAGAGACAGAACAAAATCAGCGATGGCCCTGAGTGAAAAGGGAAGCATGGATAGTGAGCAAGATTTCCCGTTCACAATGGGATAATTAAATAGGGTTCTGAGTAATACAGGAAATAACTTCCCTTGGTAAAGATAAAATCTGTTATATGATAACGCACCTAAATAAAGAAAGTCTGGGTAAGCTGTTGTGGTTAAATAATAGGATATGGGAGGTAGGGAAGTTACCAGAAACCTGGAAGGAGGCAATAGTTTCACCAATAAGAAAACTAGGGAAAGATGCTGGGAACATGCCAGGGAATTATATGATTAACGGTTATGTGAATAGCCAGCTGTGTGTGCATAAATTACCTGGAAAAGAGTTGGCACCAGGATGCGCTATGGAAAGAAGGCAAGCTGGCAGAGGCAGTGTGATGCCCTGGATAATGTTCTGCAGAGTCCAAGGATTTATGCGGGTGTGAATGTGGCTTATACACTTACGTAAACATCGTTGTAACCCAAATACGAAGAACCTGCCACTAATTTGAGCACAAGTGTCACAAGACCAAATTGCAGGCTGATAATACCTTGCTCAGTAGATTGTTCATTGTTTTGTAGAATCGATAAAATATTACAGTAAGACCAATACTGCTGAGCTCCATTTTTCAAACAAATGTAATGAGCATCATATTTTAAATATTAAATATCCAATATTAGGAATAATATTGCAGCTTCCTTTTTGTGGATGTGACTGTTCTTCTCCTTCCTGCCATTTTTCTCCTATCCGACATAGTAAATTACAAGAAGTAGTGCAGTTCTGTAACATTTACTCCTGACCCATTGTCAGCTACCTTGTTCAAAAATGTTTATAGCTGTTTGGTAAATGATGTGCATAGCTTAGTAAATTAATACCACTCTACTCTCTCTGATATTGTTCTTTAAATGTCAACATGCTATTATACAGTAACACCACTGATGAAAAACAAGCTTGATCAATGTGCTTGTGAGACTTACAGGCTAATAGCAGTCCTTCCATATTGGGGGAAAATACTCCTACCCAGTGCTAATTATACTCTTATTCTAAGATTTTAACGTCAACTTGCACTGAAAAGCAATTACTCCACTTCTAGACAAACTTCCCTTGGGCATATCACAATCTTACAGATGTTTTATTAAGTCCAAATCCACCTAATTACCACCTCACCATCCTGAGATTTATTAGTGACAAGGGCTTTTCCGTGGAAAATAACTTATGCACAAAGCCCAAAATCATGCCATGGAAGAAAGTGTCATATTTGGTAATGGACGTAGTCTCCAAACTGATACTGCTTGTCTTAGATAATTGAATAATTAAGATGAATAAATGTTTATTTTTTTCTTCACATCTGACAGAAGAACCATTACTGTAAAGCCTGCCTTGTAAGGATCGAGAAGAATTTGAAGATTGTAATATTGCTACCCTCTAACTCTCATACCCAGCACTTTTACAGCAATGTGTCAGGCAAAGCAGGATGAAAAATGGACCTCACATCCAAAATTTATATCACATTTGAGAAATGTTTCACTCTGCAACCATCTGAGATATATGTTCTGGAAGTTGTACAGGCTGTATGAATCTACAGCCTCGGGTAGAAAGAAATCAGCTTTAACCTTGCTTCAGACAATTCTGTGTATTTTTCTTATGATCATATGTGGTGTCACTGCGCTTGGTTAAACAAAAATACAAAAATAATCAGATCTAACACATTAATTACTAACAATTCAAAGCTAATGCACTTATACCAAATACTTAATATCAGTGTGTTGAGCGCCATTTATGATTGTTTCTGTTGATATGCTAACGTACAATATTTTGCCCAAATATCCAATCATGACACATAGTTAATGTATAAGAGGCATTTTATTCAATATATCATATTTCCAAGGTAATTCGGTTTTTGTAGATGAGCACAAAAATTGCCAGAATCAAAGATATATAAAGATTTACAATGTTTACTCAGTTTCAGTAATGTCTTTATTAGATTTTGCTACTTGAAAGGTAAATAAACAGATCTTTTTTTATACCACATGAAAGCAAACAGTTCTGAAGGCATTAAATGGAAGTAGGCACTTCTGACATTAGAATAGAAGTATTTTCATCTCTGTAGCAGGGTAGGGCTGCAAAATGAGATACTGTATATGCACATATTTTGCAAAGCACTCCCACTGAGCAGAAATATGATATTGAACATCCCTGACTGTCAAACTTGCCAAGGAAAAGTCAAAACAGCAGCTCAAGGGAGGTAAAAAGTTGACAATACTCCCAGACCATTTAATTGTGGAATAAATGACATGGATAAAGGGTTGAATTTCTAACAAGTTAGATGGACATTTTTCCTTTATTTTTATGACGCTTATACCAACAAATATAAGGTCATTTTAATACTTGCCAAAGTACAGTGTGATCTGCTATTTATATGTAAAACGTTTCTTTTTCTGTAGTTACAATACAGTACCTCTAAATTCCCCTACTGTTCACACCATTTCACTTTACTTTCTCTACATTCCCATTTTCTGTCCTAACCACAGCATGTACATCCATGCATAATAGAATATATGCTAATTATATTGATAAAACAAAAAAATGCAAATGATTGACATAACCTTCCAACCTCCAATCCACAAATACTGACTCACTGCAGTATGGCAAATGTAGCTTATTTTTAAAGGGAAAGCCGCAGATCTTGTAAAAACAAAAAGGCAGGACTGTGAGCTTGAGCTCTGTAAACCTTATGGTCATATGTTACTTCCTCCAAAACACACAATATTTCTTCAAACTCCCACCTACAAAGTTTGAATGGGCTACCTCATGATATCGTTTGAAGTGAAAATGCAAATTCAAACAGAACTGGCATTTCGTTTTGGCTGAGGATGAGAGTGCAATCACAAATGTTTCTATTACTTTGTCAGGGTGGCAGAATCAGTTAAGTATTGAAATGAAATGACAAATGGACTTTGCATTTGCATTTAAATTTTTGCCAGGCAATATGACATTGCTATCCACAAAAATGCAAACTGATACCCAGGTTTTGCACCTGAGCTTGAATTCTGATTTAAATTATGCATACTCATAAGGGAAGTATTCTCTAATCAGCATTTGAGTTTAAATAAAGTATATATAGGACACTTTTCTAATAGGGAGGCAATTGTATTGGGGTGATACACACCTCATTTTGTGTTTTCCATGTAATGGTCTCATTGTGTACAGGTG
>JAQQZS010000023.1:26365487-26378516 GCA_030068045.1 Platyallabes tihoni
CAGTGACCTTAAAAATGAAATAAAAACTTATACGTAAGAAATAAATATGAATAAAGAGAAATACTAAAGAAAATAAACGTAACTATTAAAATAAACTATACAAATTTCACCAAGCACGGGGGGATCATGGCCAATACACATAAACAGACCTGAATGGGGAATCACATCTTTGACCCTGGAGGTGCAAGAAGAAGCCCAGAGGACCAGCAGGAAGTTTCTCATCTTTTTCCTGACTCAGTCACCAGCTTGATTCTTTAGGCTACACAAGCCATGAGCTCACTAATAATAAGGTATCTTATATGCTTAGTATAAGTAACACTAAGCTAAATTGCAATATATTGTGACAGTGTACATGCAAGGTGCTAAACTAGCTTGCATAATAAAATCCTGTCCCTTTCCACCTGTGCCACTAAGAGACAGTGGTGTATGGAGCCGAAGGGAGGAGAATTCTGGCTGAAGTTTAAAAGCAGCCAGTTAAAAATGCAATTGGTAAGCAGATGGGGGTCTCATTACAAACAGGTGGCAGTTTCCATGCCTTTTTTTCTCCACCAGTGACTCCGGGAAGGATGTAGTCCTGTGAACTTGAATAAACTAGTGGGAAGTACTGTCTAATACATCACTGAAGATTCCCCCACAGTCTTCAACTGGATCTGGTGAAAGTGAAGGCCATTGCATATGATTTGCATCTCTTTCATTCTCATCAAACCATTCACCTCTCTGCCTTGTGGATGAAGCAGGGTTGTGTTGGAAAAGACCACTCCCATCAGGATAGAAGTGTTTCAACATAGGATGAAGGTGATCGGTCAGAAGAATGTTGTATTTATTTAAGGTGACTCCTGTAAGCACTGTTACCTTGCACCTCCATGGTCCGGGTTCGATTCCCACTGATTTGGTCTGTGTACATGGAGTTTGGTCTGTGTACATGAATATTCTCCCTATGCTTGGTTGGGTTTTCTCCGCATACTCCGGTTTCCACCCACAGTCCAAAGTCATGCAGATTAGACTAATTGGCGTTCCCAAATTGCCTGTAGTGTGTAAATGTGCGTGTGAATGTTGAACAGAGTTCCTACCCGGTAATAAAATATGGGAATAAAGGCAACTGTCATGATTGGCCTCCACAGTCCTTAGTTGGACTACAGAGGGTCCTAGATGGACAGTTGGATGGATGGACCCCTTAAAAGGTGAACAAAACCATGGTTTGCTTTTTTCCAAACTACATATTCTGTCCCAAAATGGATTTTAAAAACACAAGCTATATGAACTACTTAATTCATGTCACAAATAACATAAACATAACTTTTCAACAAATGTAGGAAAAACTTATTTATTAAGTTTTTTTCCACCATATTACATTCACTATTCATGTTTCCTTATATTTTTCTATATATAGTATATATGTATATGTATGTTTTGAGGTAAAATCCAGCAGGAGTGTATTTTCTCCTATCTGGTTGCACAGTCGCTATAGCTGTTTACCTCAAAGGTCAGGTGTAAGACCTCTAGGGGTTGTGTGGGGGTTGGGGTGAGTAACAACTGAACACATTTTCTTCTTCATGTCTAGGCAAACCCTCAAAATAATAAGCCTGGAATGATTCATGTAAGTTTTGAATAGTGACTAGAAATGCTTGTCTAACATCTTAAAAGTGTATATGGAAAATATACACTTTCTATGGACAAGGTGAAAAAGAGACACATACTTTCCATTTTGGAAAATAAATCTGACCAGTCAACGCTCTAAACCCACTTTCCTCACATACCTCACATAATGCAAAAGCACAGGAGACGACATGTGATGTGGGAAGGACATGTCTCATATTTACATCACTAAGATTAATATTCATGAGTAACATTTCTGTCTTTTTTCCTTTTATTCATCGAGAAGGAGGGACATTGTTTCTAAAAGACCAATAAGCTGAGGGATGTGAGTCACCGCGCTTTTGCCCTGATAGTTTAGTACTTCCCACACTGCTGGATACGACTTTATCCAAGCCATGTAATTTTAGGTCTTTACCAAAGGCTTTATATTTGCCTTCTGTTGCTGGCAAAAAAAAAACACAATGTTCTTAAGGTTGTTCACTTTTGTCTCCTCTTCAGACTAAACTTCACATTACTTTGGTAATCTTTATTTTGTGTCTTAAAACATACTACACAGCATTACAAAACAAGCTCCAGATAAAGTTTAAAATGAAGCTCAGAGTGGGTTTTCCAGATGTGTAATGATATACTGCACTAAATCTGTCCTTTGCCAGAGAAAGAGTGAGAGAAAATAAAAGAGGGGGTGGGAGGTAGAAAAAGGAAGAGAGACAAGAAACAGAAAGAGAGAGAGAGAGAGAGAGGTCCCAGACAGCTGGACTCATTTAAACTATTCCTCATGTGCTGCTCTATGGAAAAGATTTCTACATCCAGAGAACCTTTAACCATTTAATGGTCCACCTCTGATTAGGCCTCAGGCTGTGAAGATTTTATCACAACAATAATTAAATCTCAATATGGTTTTAACATTACAGGGCATTTTGTGTGACGGGGGGAGTTAGGATGACCTGTTAAAGAGAGTAAACACTGCAGGAAAGGTTTGGGATATTAAAAAAGGTACACATAATAAAAGATTTTTGTTACAAATCTTTTTGTAAAAACATAGCATGTCATTCCATAATACAAGGACAATTCAAGTCAAACCAGGACTTTCGACTGCGCAGGATAAAAGATCACAGTGATGAGAGTAAAAACTCCCTTTATTTCTCTATATAACCCCCTTCTGCAATAATGCCCTCATCCCAGTGTTTCACTAGCGCTTCAATATCATTAAGGTAGAAAGTTTTCTTAGCACACAGGGGCCATGATTGGACTGTCTGCTTCTGAAACGCTGGCCTGCCAGGAACTCCCTTAATGGCCTAAACATGTGGAAATAAGTTTGAGCAAGGTCAGGACTGTATGGAGAATGTTCATGGGAACGACTGCATTATGAACTCCGAGCTACCTCGGCTTGGATCTTCATTCACATACGGCATACGTCTTTAAAAAGTTTGTGCCATTTAAATGTTTTACTGCAGCTAAGTGTCTCATCACCATACTGTGCTTCAAGTCTTTTGTAACGGTCTATAGGTTTTATGACTGCATTCACTAGAAAGTTCATCACAAGTCCTTGTTTGTGAGAAAATTATGCGCCTTGTTAATCTTGGGCTTTAAACATTTTTTTTTTTTCAAAAGAATTTGTGAATTAGTCGTGTAAATAACAATGCATAACTTCCAGCTTATTCTTGGAGACAACGAAGACCTAAGCTATGAATATAACTTTAAATTGTATTCCTTTAGGTAATGCTCCTCAGCTCCTGAGCTCAGCTTAATGTGCGTGGAGCATTTCACATGGTTTCCCTGTGTTCCTCTGGCTTTCATCTCCCATGAAAATGGGGAGGTGGATTGGTTCTGCAAAATAGGTGGACTGCTTTGTCTATGCTAAATTTCTCACTGCTGTGAATGTGTGCACATGATGCTCTGTGATGAATTGCCATCCTATCTGGGGTGTTCTGCCAGGATATGTTCTTGGTCCATATTATGTTTACATTTACATTTAGTCATTTGGGACATGCTCTTATCCAGAGCGATTTACAAAACTGCTGTGCCAGAACAGAAAACAGGTTAGGTGTTTGTCTTCCTCGATTTCTAAGAGATGGTGGGACCAGTCGAGCAGTGGTGGATGATTGGAGGGAACAAGGGAATGTAATTCATCCTCAGTAGCCAACTTTTTCTGGTTTTCCTGGTTTCCTGGAAATAATAATATCATCATGGAAAAAATAGGCAAATAAGCATTTAAAAATTTTAAGATGTACCATATACTTCTTTAACCATCATTTTATTTATATATATATATATATATATATATATATATAAAATGTGACTGCTCCAGAACCACTGGCCATGACTAGCTGTGTTAGTTGTGATCCTAATCTGACAATTAAGTCTGACAATCCCTCATTTTATCTTGTTAGCATAGCATAGTGTTGCTTTTCCCAGGCTAACCGTCTAATGCTAGCAATGGCAGGGCAATCTGTGACGCTTAAGGGGGTACTTCAGCTTAAATAGCAGAATAGCTATTTTATAGCTAAAATAGCAGGATCTGCCCAATGGAAATCGAAGAAACATTGATCCAAATTCGTACAGTAGAAAATCTGTAAAAAAATAAATAAATAAATAAATAAAAAATAAAAAATAAAAAAAAGTAATAATAATAATAATAATAATCTTTTGGAAATTTACATTTATTTCCATTTTAAAAAATCATATGATATACAGTGAATGTTTTAGTGTCTAATCTATGAAGTATCTGCATCTATAGGGAACATTAGCCAATGTATAAAAATGTGAGATAAAATTCATACTCAATGAAGCTATCTATATAAAAAGTGACATTTATTAATTTGCCTAAGATACAAGATTTTCTGTCTGCACAGAGAGGCTTTACTAAATCTACAGTAATCCATGTCAAAATGTTGCCATTTTCTAAACCTAAGTTAAAATTTCATACTCTGTGGTCAGAACTGTTGCTTTTTGCCAAGCAACCCAGTAGCCATGAAAATGTATTATATGTTAGGTCTTTGCTCTAAAACCACGTCCAGAGGTATCCACTAATTTGTTGCACTGTGTATTCTAGTGACATTGTGTGGAGATATTTTTGTGCCTTTATTATGCGTTTGCTGACCAAGCCGTGAGTCATGTGGATGCTGAAAAAAAGCTAACTATGTGTTAGGCAGTATGTGATGGTCCCTCCCTGCTCAGAGATTCTCTTCTCTTGGGGCACAAATGTATCCTCTGTTACAGGTTAAATATTACAAAAAGATCCTAATGCAAAAAAAGGAAAAGTGTTTAGCTTTTATCATACCATGCATTAGGAAGTAAGATAGACCTCATGATCCAAGTTTCCAAATTCACCCATGTTTGTTGAGTGATTTTTATGGAAGCTGCTCCCCTCCTCCATCCTCAGGGTAAAAGCTCTGGAAGCCCCACCTACACATTTTGCATGACTCTAGAACAGTGGAAATGAAATGGCCGGCAGATGTGCAAGTCACACACACCAGACTGAGAGCTGAATCATTTCAAGTGCATAAAGAAAACGAGCTCTCCTTAAATTGCTGCAGTTACTAGTTTTGCTGAAAGTGTCTTAACATCTAAGATAGTTTATTTAAACATATAGTAATGTGCAAAAGTCTTGGGCCACCACTCATTTCTTCACATTTTGCTCTCAAAGACCCAGACTTTCTTGTATTTTAATGTGGTCTTGAGGAATAGTTTTAGAAGCTTCCTGAAGGACTTTTTAGCTCAAGTTTTTGACTCTCATGTTCAGTCCAGTCCCAGTACCTGAGCAGTTTCAGATTAATCTTTTTGTTTGTTAAGATACAGTGAAATATGAATCATTCAAGCATAAAATAACATCTAACTTAAGGCATGAATCAGTGAGTTAAAGGTGCAGATGATCAGGCCAGTGATTAGTACAGTATACTGGAGATGCTCCACTGGAGGTTGAGTGGTTGGAACAGACGAGAAGGAAAATGAGGTTGCTGCTAATGTCGTTACTTAAACAACCAATTTTTTAATTGTTAGGCAAAGATGTTTTTTCCTATTTTGTTAATTTTATCAACATGATTGCAATTTGATTTAATATGAAGAAATGAGGGGTGGTTCAAGACTTTTGCACAGCCCTGTAAATCATTCTGTGACTTTAAAGGGAATGCCAGTGGTCATTACACACTGATATGTGCTCAGGCCTGTTGCTTCAAGTGGCAAATTCTTTTCAGGAGATGTCTAAAAGCAATAAAAATAATGAGGCTACTCAGTTTTACATTATTGAATACAGAAGAATAGTAAAGAATAGGACTAACTGATTTCTATTAAAACACAAATCAAGTATATTCAGAAGCAGAAATGTTCAAGTGTGATTTGGTTCCTTCTTCTCTTTCTGTCTGTCATATGGAAAGTTCATTACCACAGAGTCCAGAGTTAGGAAAAAAGGATATCTGGCCAGAGAATAGCCTGTAATTTAGAAACCTCAGTCTGCTCTCAGTCTTTCTCTCTCTCTCTCTCTCTCTCTCTCTCACTCTCTCCCTACCTTTCACTGTGTGTGTTACACGTGTGTGTGACCTCACCTCAGTCAGTGAAATGAGTATGTTATGAGGAGCTCCTCCTATGTAATGACCCTCTTTGTACTGCTGCAGACAATATACCCCGAATGCCACGGCAGCGAACAGCCCGCACGCTTTCGCTGCATCCTGCCTGTTGGCTACTGTTCTTACTCAACCCTGTTTCAAGAGACTGTTTGCTCTCAGCCTCACTGTATTCATTAATGTGACACATCAACAGTTTGAGATTATACCATGTGAACAGCACAACAATGACATTTTCCTTTTTTTAAAGTAAGTCATTATATTATAAAGTATTTAGTCAGTCAGTCAGTCAGTCATCTCCTATACCGCTTTATCCTCTATTCAGGGTCGCGGGGACCTGGAGCCTATCCCAGGAGGAAAGTATTTAGTTTAACCCTTAAATGGTTATTAGTCAGTTATTTATCTTAAAACAGATTATTTAGTGCCTAATATAATCATTTTAAAAATGGTGGTAAAGGTTTGTGGTTTAGAACATGGTGTATGTACAGTGGTAGACAAAAGTATTAAGACAACATATGCCATGCCTTATAGTTCTCCCTGTGCACAAAATTAGTGATTCCACCTTTTAGTTTGAGCCTATCTGGCTGAAGAGTTGTGCTAATTAGAATCACAGAGGCATAGTGGTTAGCACACCTCCAGGGTCCAAGGTTTGATTCCTTCCTCTTCTCCCCGTGCTTTCCTCTTTGCTCTCAGTCCAAAGACATGTAGACTAGGCTACTTGGTGATTCCAAATTCCCAGTAATGTATGAGTGTTTGTGTGCTTTGCCCTGCAATGGATTGGCAATGGACAGGGATGCATGGCCTGGCCTCATGCCTCGAGTCCCATGGGATAGGTTCCAGGCTTCCCATGAGCATACAAAACTCCACAAAGACCATAAACTGAGCTTAGTATTAAACCAATATGCCAAACTCAGGTTACTGTCTTTGTGCAGTTTCCCCATGCATGCTGGTTTCCTCCTGGTTGTCCTGCATCTTCCCACTTTCTAACAAAGGATGCATGTAGATGAATTGGCTTTTGTAAATTGCATTCATACTTAATGGAGGCTGTGGCCTGTTTATTAATTAAAGTTCAATCAAGTTCATTATTTTCATTTTCCCTTGTTAACTTTTTTTTTTTTTAATCTTATTGTCATATGGGATTTTTTTTTACTTCTAATAGTTGTACCTATTTCCCCAGGTCATCACAGTTTAAAAAGCATAAATGCTGATACTCCATTCTATATACTGTATCATAAATTGGTAGGTTGTGAGTTCAATCCCATTGCAAGAATGACCATGTAAGCTGTTTTTTATTAAATAAACAAATGCTTATGTACAGTATATTAAATCCATATCATAATTATACTTACCAACCTTGAGATCTTGCATTTTCCATGATGGCACATTTTCCCATCAGAACGCAGCCTGAAGAATTCAGTAACTATGCACTTAACATCTTGATGTTCTGCCAGTGGTGCAACCTGGTTCTATTCCTACAAACTGGCAATGCTTTGTTTGAGTGCATCCTGTAAAGAGTGAGGATTTTTTGCCCTAGGTTGTGGTGCCATCCCAACAAGTTCTGTGTGAGTTCTGCTAAACACTCTGTGCTAAAAAGAAGTGATGACTCTGCTTGTTCACAGTTCAGTTTGCAGTTCATTGCTTAGATTAGATTTGCTTAATTTGCACAGTAGGCAAGAATCAGCATACTGTATGTTGTGTAGCATTGGTGTAGCCAATGTTGCAGTGTACAGTAGTAGCTCGTGTAGCTTTGACGTTCATTCTCTTAAAACTAACGTTTTGGAGGTTTTAGCGTTTTACATCAAGAAATAAATTAAGAAATATTGCAGATACAAACATGCATGCCAATTTTGGATATGTCATCTTTTTGTCACTAACAGTATTAGGGTGATAGTATTGCTACCTCGCAGCTCCAAGGTAACCAAGTTTTTTATGTTCTCCTGGTGTCTACAGTATGTGGGGTTTCCAAAACTTCCAAAAACTTGCCAGTTTATGGACTGGCTACAGTAAATTGTTCCTACTGTAGGTGTGAATGAATGTGTGAATGTATGTATTATGGTGCCATGTAACAAATTGGAAGACATCTTTACACTCGTACCCTGACTAGGATAAAATATTTACTGGTGTAAGTATTTACACACTAATGAATAAATGACACAACTACATTACATCACTCTTGGACTAAGCTATGTAGGTTCTACAAAGAATAAAAAATACTGACAATTTACAGATATTAGGCCAATATAAACAAGAATTTTATTAGCACAAATTATCAGGTGTGATTGTACTAATGGCCTCCATCTAACACAATAATGTAAACATCCTGGGAAAACCTATTAAGGAAACCCCTATTTACAGCAATGAGTGTATTTGTCTTGTAGTTGTACCATGTGTATGTGACTACATTAGAAGCTTGTTGTGAATGTAACACCTGTATGAGATTCCAGCAACGGTTCTGTTGGATCTGGTTGGCAGGTGTAATGTACATAAACACACATATTAAATGCATGTCCCAAAGAAATCAGATTCATTTTACCCGGGTACAGCATGAGGTTGTACCCCACCAAGTAAACAGTCAAGCACATCTGGAACACAGCAACATGCAGCACTAGAAAAACACTCTGAAGACCACAGAGAGTTATGAAGCTATGACACGAAAAAGGGTTTCTTTGCAGAGAAATTTTTGCCAGTATCTCTTTTTGTTCTGTAACCTTAAAATTGTGTTTCTTCCCCCCATATTTTCATATTTGCTTTTAATATTAATTTGCCTAATACAGTGGCAGTGGTAGCTCTAAGGGCTATGGCACTGAGTTACTAATCAGAAGTTTGGCAGGTCAAGTCCCAGCTCCACCAGGTTTCCATTGTTGGGCCCTTAAACAAGGCCCTTACCCGATCTGCTCCAGGGGCGCTGTATTACAGCTGACCCTGATCTCAGTTACCCTGGGATATGCAAATTTTACTGTTCAGTAATGTATATGAGACAAATAAAGGCAACTATTGAGTCAATACCGTATGCCAATATACATTTTCATTTTGTATTAATAAACAAATCATATTATGGACAAATGCAGCTTCTTCCTCTACCTGATTAGATGGAGATATTCTTCAGTGTATTGACCTACAAGCAGAAAACAGAAGGGTCTTTACCACATTGTAGTTTTTCAAGTTTATTTTGACTGTTACAAAGACTCATTCCATTGGATGTAAAATAAATATTTCGGACACATTTACACTGTCTGTTTATTGGAGCATATAGCAAAATTAATACATGAACATCACCAGGGATAAGGTTATTGAATAGATAAATAAATAATAATCACCTTCAAAATAATTAGACTAGAGTGTTCAGTGGTGATGTAAAATTTTATCTATTATGTATTTAAATGACTAGCATCATCACTAAGATCAAACAGAGTGGCTGAACATGCACATTGCATATACTGTACCAGCACCAGTGTATTCCATCACCACAGTATCCCAGAAGCATTCCTGAGACATGACCATGAGTCCCACTGTAAGGAGAGCTGTGCCAAGATTTTTAAATAAGCATTCATATATTAATTATAAATCCATAATATCAACCCATGTAATTCACAGTTATAACCAACTAACTTTGAAATGTTTAAATATAATCTAACTCAACAAACAGTCTAACATCAGCATTCAAGCATCCCATTTTCAAGGCATTCATCCCTTAAATGAGTGTTTTGTAGCATCTTTGTTTTGGAATCAGGTTCTTAAAATGATGTTTTGCGCTGTGTTTTTCTCTGTATCTTAATTATACTTTGGACATGCACCTCCTGAAGACTCATAATGTTCATTGGACAGAGACATGCACTAAACTTTTCATAAGGTCATTTAGTGCATTACGAAACTTTACATTCACCTTTTCGTGGAGGTAAAGTAACTGTTACTAAAGCGAAGGTGGTTCATGTCTGACTCCAATGCAGCTCCTCCTGCGTGCAGATTTTCGTAAAACATGCTGCACAGCTCAGCTCCTTGGCCATCTTTGAAACACATTTCCTCTTACATGCTCCTCCCATTCAATGCTTTCCTTGCTTCGACTTCAGCACAGTTGTATGGATATTACAGCAGTGACTAATATTTTACTGTCACAGCTCCTAAAAGTCCTTTGAAAAAAGAGTGTCAGGAGACGCCATGTTGATAAAGCTTGTTTCTCACCAGGTTTACTTAAATAAGCCTAGAAATATGTATACCTATAGATGACAATACATGTTTATAGTGTATAATAAAAATGCTGAAGGGGATATTGCTTTAGTACTTTTCTGTTATCTAATTTATCATTATTCAAGTAACAGATTTTAAAGTATTAACATTTGTGAGGACCCTAGGAAATAAAAAAAAATTAAATAAAACATATGAAAATATATATGCATGATCTAATTTCCTGTGTACATCTAATTTTAAGGTTAGCCAAAGAAAAGTTGGTGTGTGTGTGTGTGTGTGTTCTCCTGCACATGCTGGGTTAGTAAGGAAGTTAAAAATGAACCTTCCCATACAATTAACCAATGAAACAGTTGGAGGGCTGTTAAGTACTCAGTAGTTTATTAAAGCAGCTTAAAGGTAAACATGGCTGCATAGTCACTGCAGGGGGATGCTTTTTCTCTGCACATTGTACTGTAGGCCCTAAAGAGAGAACATTAAGAACTAAATGTATGTCTCCTGAAACAAGCCAGGGAACCATGGATATTATGCAGTGTAAGCAGTGATTATAACACTCGCTTGTGAAACATCATCCCACCTGAAAATGGGAAAAGTAGTTTAAAGCAATGTGGCATGATGTACTGAAATCTAATGCATGTGCAGTTCTAAATGTCTCTAGAAGAATGTAGAGTCTGTAAATGCAGTTTGTCTATGGCATTCTGTAATAAGGAAAAAACAAAAAGCTGATTTTCAAATACTTTGGAAAACATTTCTAAACCTGCTATTTTCAATTGAAATTATTATAAAAATGGTTATTCAATTATAGTATAGACTCAGTTAAAAGTTGAGAAGATGCTTGTGAGTTCCTGCAGCTCTGCTTTGTACAGAGTAAGTGGTGAAGCTTGACTGTGGACATGTCTGGTCCTGTGGCCTGCTTGGAGCTGTGTGCTGAAACTGGATCTCCCTCACCTGTCTTTAGTCTTTAGCTGCATGACCTAAACCTATAGACTACCTATAGGGGAGGGGGGGGGGGATTTTAAAGTAATTACAGTTGAGAAGATATTTGAGGAGAAGTTATGAACTTGAGAAGGTTGGGGAGACAGAGGACGAAGGAAACACTGGATTATTTAAAAAAATAATAATAATAAAATAAAAAATAAACGCACAAACAGTTAACATATAGAGCGCAAACGTACTCAGACACAATCGACCTTAACAAATATGACCACAAAGATTCCGCACGAGCTTCTCCGGGTTGCACCGCATCTGCCTGCAGCACCGCATCTGGTCCGCGCGCGCCTCAACGCTCCAAAAGCGCTGCGTAAAAGCGCATCTCAGGTACCACGGATCAACCTGACCTGTCCTGAGCAGACGGGGATTGCAGCGGCAACAGCAGCAGCCCTAGTCTACAAACCCCTCCAGAGCTACGCCTCAAATACGCCTAGACCCCCAATAAGAAGCCTGGGACAAAAAAAAAAAAAACGCACACGGGTTTCGGATCCCGTCTGTGTCCACGTCCTCAAAAGAATGGATCTAATTAAAACGTTGCACTCGTCATCACGGATAGAAAGTTGCCAAAGTTGGCGGGGAGTGGGACGGGACCAGGGGAGGTCACGTGACCCACTCGGGCCGTTCACAACTCGGGAGCTCTCTAGAGTTGCGCACACCCGATTGGTCCAGCGGTGGCTCTCCGACGCGCAGTCATAGGAACCTCCTGCCGTATAAATAGGGCTGATAGGACTTTGTTATTCCAGCATCACGGCAGCAGGTTCCCACTAAGTTTGGAGTTTAAGTTTCCGCGGCTGTATGTCTGCTTGAAGAGGTGAAAAAAAAAAACCAGGCACCGCGGCACAAGGAGTCTGCATGTCGGACTAGACATGCTCAGCTTTGTGGATACCCGGATTCTGTTGCTGCTTGCAGTGACATCGTACCTAGCGTCATGTCAATGTAAGTTTCAAATGTGCTTCTTCTGTTTTTTTTTCTTTTTTCTTCTGGTGTGTCTTCTTCCTAAGGACCGTTAAACCTCATATATTCCTTTGATGACTTGAGGATTCTTTTGGCTGCTTGAGGCCACTGTACTCGGAGTTGACCTGAAGAACAGCTATCCACATTGGCTTTTAAAAAAGAGAAAGAAATAAAGAAAATAAAGGATTCTTGTGCGTTTAAAGGATGCTTTGTGATTTGACCGTGGATATTTTCATCTTTTGAATTTGCAAATGAAGACCAGTCACTTGACCGCAAACCATAGTCGAGTAACCTGCATGTAACATAATTTGCTTAAGGCAATGCAATTGTGGGGTTTTTTAAACAGACTTTAGTTTGGGCGTTGCAAGTTGTGTGTTTTTTTCCAGGGTCCTGTAGTATATGATGTTTTATTATAAGGATAGGAAACATACTCACATGCGACCCCTGCTGGACGAATTCTGTCATAGCATATGCTGGAAATTATATTTTCAGGTTAATTTTCCTTATTTTACCTGGCAATAAGGACGCTGTTTAGCTCAGATAAAATAACAGAAAAGCAAATAAAATATCAGAATTTAAAATAATGTTCGTTAATTTAAAAAAAAGTAATTTATAATTAAAGTAATTAAAAGTAATAAATAACTTTTTTCTACCAATTCCAATCCAAAAAGTTTTTTTTAATAATACATTTTTATTCAATTTGTGTACGTATAAAATTACGTTATAAAACGTGCTCATCTTTGTTTAA
>JAQQZS010000023.1:26385756-26398972 GCA_030068045.1 Platyallabes tihoni
CCTTGTGCCCGAAAGCCTCCTGGGATAGGCTCCAGGCCCCCCGCGACCCTGATCAAAGGATAAAGCGGTATAGAAGATGACATTATAGTAAAATAATTATGTATCTTATATGAGTACCAATTTCATATGTATTTGCTAGAGTCTGTTATTTCTGATATTACTTCGCTCTGTGTTTAAACAATGTCTATCCTTTTTTTTGTTTAGGGAGCTGCTGGAACTCGTGGTCTTCCTCGTCTGGCTGGTAGAGGAGGACCAATGGTTAGGAAATTATGCTACTATTATAAATACATACTGAATACCTGTTTGTTACGTTTGAGAAAATATGCTAAAACAGTTCCGTTCCACTGAACATATAGTTAAACATATTTGTAATGCAGGCCTTCATTTTTACCTGCTGTAATATTTAAATGAAAAAAATTGCAATTTCACAGGCAAATTTAAAGTTATGTGGTAATAATGACCTATAAAAAACTTTGCTCCCAGGGTATGCCTGGTGCAAGAGGTGCTTCTGGTGCTCCTGGTGCACGTGGTCCTCCTGGTGATGCTGGCCGACCTGGTGAGGCTGGTCTGGTTGGAGCCAGAGTAAGTATTTTAGCTATAACTAAATAATCTTCTTAAAAATATATATATGTGGTCTAGACAGTCTGTTTTAAAATAATGGAACATAACATGGGACATGTTGGGATAATGGGGAGAAATTATCCAAAAGTACTTACAATAAAGCAGTATTCTTTTCCTTGCTTGTGAGTGTGGTGTATCAGCACTGCAAATTAGAAATATTCTTAAATGCATAATAAACTGGCATGCATTTGCACATTAAAGATAACTATAGATAGGTATGGTAAATGCTGATAGTCATTATGCAGATTTAAAGATTGTAAATTACACAAGTGAAATTGCTACTGTACACATTAACTTGCTCTCTGGTTATAGGGTCTCCCTGGTAGCCCCGGAAGTGCTGGACCCCAAGGAAAGGAGGGACCTTCTGTGAGTGTCCTTAAGTAAAACATTATATAAATATCGATACTATATTAATCTTTACAGAAATCAATTCTATAGAGAATTGCTGTGATCTAAAATGAAATCCCTGAGTCTGTGAATCTCTATCTCCAGGGTCCTTCTGGTCAAGATGGCCGCAGTGGACCTCCTGGCCCAACTGGACCCCGGGGCCAGCCCGGTAACATTGGATTCCCAGGCCCTAAAGGACCTTCTGTATGTAGAATTTGATAAATGTTACAATATTACATATAAGCTGGGGGCAATATTTAATAGCCATCATATTTCCTCATAATATATCTGCTGCATCCATCTCTAGGGTGAGCCTGGCAAGCCCGGAGAGAAAGGCCCCGGCGGTGCTACTGGTCTGAGAGTAAGCATCTTATAATTTCATGATACTACTATTAACATCACTGCTACAAAATCTAGTTTTATACAGTAATATAATTGTCCAGACACTGAGTTATATTTTGTTTATTTAGGGCCCCCCTGGTCCTGATGGTAACAATGGACCTGCTGGTCCCGTTGGAGGTGCTGTAAGTAGACTTAATAAAACCAGGAAATCTACTAACCTAATGTCATTGTGAGATCTCTAATGGTAAAGCTGATTTTTATTTGTTTTGCAGGGTGGTCCTGGTGAGAAGGGTGAGGCAGGACCCTCTGGTGCTCCTGGTTTCCAGGTATGTGTAGAACTCTTATTCATTTTCTTATTCTTATTTATTTATTTATGCCTTTTTGAGAGAATCTAATTACCTACAGATATCTATACCATTTGCATTACAGAGTTTACAATGCAACAGTAAAATATATTGTGTGATTAACCATGCTAACGTGTACTCCTCATTATTAGTTTAGGTGTTTGAGTGGCTTAATGACTCTATTCTTCATATTACATTACATCAAACACATATTAGTATAAAGTTGAAATTGTACTTTATTGTACTGTACATGTATTATTCCATCTGTCTGTCTGAGTAACCAATCTCTTTCTTTTAATTTCACAGGGTCTTCCTGGACCTGCAGGACCTGTTGGTGAGACTGGCAAGTCTGGAGACAGAGTAAGATCTTCTTAAAATGGCAACATTGAGCCATAATAATTCTTCCTCCAAAAAAGAAACTTGCATTTAAGGATGTTTTTCATGCTCACATATCCTACCTCGCATACAATGTCTGTAGTCATTTTGCAATATAGTTTTTAGTTAAATGAATTTGGCATCATAGAAGTTAACTCAGTTACAAATGTGTTTTATTTATTTATAGGGTATTCCTGGAGACCAAGGTGCCGCTGGACCTGCTGGTGGCAAGGTATTGCACTTATTTTTCCATAGCTAAATAACCAGATAAAAAATTAGAAGCAGAATCTCTGACCATCTTCCCACATCTTCTCTGTGTTTCCATGTAGGGAGAGCGTGGTAACCCCGGACCTGCTGGTGCTGTTGGTGCCCAGGGAACCTTCGGTCCTCGTGGACCTCCTGGTCCTCCTGGTCCTGATGGAAACAAGGTAATCTGTGGTTTATTTGTATCACTGATTATTTAGTACTATCTATTTATATTGACGTAACCACCAAATTTATTATGATGATAAACATTTAACTATCAGAGTCTAACAGAATGCGTTTTGAAGTATACAGAGATCATACTGTTTCCCTACAGCAACACAGAGCTTTCAGCCATTGCTGTCTTTCTCCTTTAGGGTGAACCTGGTGGTGCTGGTCTTCCTGGTGCTGCAGGTCCCCAGGGATCTGTTGGCATGCCCGGTGAGCGTGGTGCTGCTGGTGGTCCTGGAGGAAAGGGCGAGAAGGTCAGTTCTGGAGAGATCTCTTTACCCTTTTTATAATTGTGCATTCTTGAAACTACTGTTTTAGCTCCATGTTCACTGTGAACATGTATAATGGGAACTCCACATGATGAAGACAGGATTGGTGTTTTATAGGACTGTATCGGACTCTCAATTAAAAAAATAGTCATGATAATTTTCTCTTTTCCCTTCAAATAGGGTGACGCTGGGTACAGAGGTTTAGAAGGCAATGCTGGACGAGATGGTGCCCGTGTAAGTTGCAGTTTAGGTTCCTTTGAAAAAATATCATATTTATCATTTAAATGTAATCATTCCATCTTCCCATCTTCTGTATGCATAAGTTAAAATTCCTGCTTTTTCTGCCTACCAGGGAGCTCCCGGACCAAGTGGACCTCCTGGACCTGCTGGTGCCAATGGTGATAAGGTAAAGAATATTTTCTGCTTTATGGCACAAACTGCACAAAAATATCTTCGCAATTTTTGAAACGACAATTAAAATTCTTTGTGGATCTTATTCTGTCTAAATTATGGAACTTCCACTGAAGGGTCAGCAAATCATCACCACGGCCACTATAGTCCACCATATAACCCTCTGCTACAGTGATGTACATTTAATGCAATTTCAGGAAGTATCACTTTAACAACAGGACCTGTAGTAAGGGTCTACATACTTACAGTACCATGATTGCCAGTGTAATGGCATTCATTCACCTCTATAAGGTTTTACTTGTTTTTAGGTTTTTTCTTTATATGTTACTTGTCATTTACCCCAAAATAGCTGTAAAACCTTTAAAACAGTGACTTTGGGAATTAAACTGAGTTTATGATATCACTTTGAATGTACCTCATATCTATGAGTTTGGGATTTAGGAATATGGCAATATGTTCAATTGTTTTGATAGGAAATGATTTTCTAGGACACTACACGTACATTTGTCTCTACAAAAAATCATTTGGTTTAACAAATTCTGTTGTGTGATTTATTCATGCCTGGTAAACACTGTTTAACATCCCTGTTCTCTTCCAGGGTGAGAGTGGTTCTGCTGGTCCTGCCGGCCCTGCTGGCGCTCGTGGTACTCCTGTAAGCACTATTCCTTTATATCAAAATGTTAAAAGCCCTTACATGAACTACTGGAAAACAATACATGACACATTTACAAATCACACTTAATCAAATTGTTGCAATTATATTACCTCTGTTGTGCAGACTGCACGTTTAATTTATGTCATTATATGTTAATAGGGAGAGCGTGGTGAGGCTGGCCCTGCTGGACCTTCTGGATTTGCTGGTCCTCCTGTAAGTGCGCAAATATGTCAATGTTTGCCCTGACATTGAGTACTTTATATGTTTCACCAAGGTCAAACTGACAGGATTTCCATGGCTCTTTCAGGGTGCTGATGGCCAGACTGGAGCTAAAGGCGAGAGAGGTCCTGCTGGTGGAAAGGGTGATGTTGGACCTTCTGGCCCCGCTGGTTCTGCTGGTAGCCCCGGACCTGCCGTGAGTTTAAATGAATATTTCAATACAAGCCTAACTTTAAAATATTATGGGGGTTTTTTTCTATATAGCTTAGTGTATTATGTTGTGTTTCATCAGGGTCCCTCTGGTCCTTCTGGCCCCCCTGGTGCTCGTGGTGAGACCGGTCCCAGTGTAAGCTCCTTTATTAGTATTACAATATTGCCTTATGGTTTTAGTTTTTCAAATTATTATTCATATGTAATGTTTTACCCATTTCTCTGTTTTAGGGTTTGACTGGTTTCCCTGGTTCTGCAGGAAGAATTGGTCCTCCTGGTCCCGCCGTAAGTTTGCTAATACCTGAACACCTAAAAAAAAAAGAAAGAAAAAAAAAAAGACTTGAACCTAACATGTTGGATTAACAAGAGTTGACTGGCATGATAAGGATGGACTTGATTGGTGGCGTCTTCTTAATCTATAGGGTATTAGTGGACCTCCTGGACCCACTGGTCACGCTGGAAAGGATGGTCCTCGTGGTCTTCGTGGTGATGTTGGACCTGCTGGACCTCAGGGAGAGAACGGCCTGCTTGGACCTCCTGGCCCAGCTGGTGAGAAGGGATCTCCTGGAGAGTCTGGTGCTAAGGTATTGTTCTTAACATTCCAAATACAATATAAGTTATGCTAGTTTCATTTAGCTGTCAGTGTATACTCAAATTAATTTGAAATATTTAAGCAGAATTCAATGTCGTTTTGACTACAGGGACCCTCAGGTATTGCTGGTCCTAGTGGGCTGATTGGACCTCAAGGAATCACTGGTCTTCCTGGCTCTAGAGGTGAACGTGGTACTCCAGGTGGTGTCGGTGCTGTTGTAAGTAATTTCATCCTTTTGTAAGCACATTCTGAACTGTGATTATCCTGACTTTCATATAGCTTTTGGATAGCATCATAGGTGCAGTCACAGATTTTTGGAATAAGTTAATTATACAGTAGTACCTCCCATGGTTAACGGAATAATCTGATGTATTTCTTAGGGTGAGCCTGGTAGAGTTGGCCCTTCTGGTTCCCCTGGCCCCCGCGGTCCAGCTGGCAACATTGGTCTGCCTGGTATGACTGGTCCTCAGGGAGAGGCTGGACGTGAGGTAAGCCTTTTTGCTTACAGTGCCAGATATATAGGTTTGGGTAACAGGTTTTGGTGGTTTTCCATAGAAGTATTATTAAATTGTGTGTTTAAAATTTAGCTAATTTGATAACACTCTCCCCGCGACCCTAAATACAGGATGAAGCGGTATAGAAGATGAATGAATGAATGATAACACTCTAAAAAAACCATGCAAGCAAATTTATTAGTAGGTTCTATGGAGGACTGCATATTATAAATTTCTTAAATGTTTGACTTAACAAATGTAAACTTTGAGACAGCTTTACCTAGAGATGCAAAATACAGGTTGAAAGCAATGCAAATAGATTTTTTTTTTCTGAAATATAATTTACTAAACTTTGAAGGCCACTTTGGGAACTGCAATTGCATGTGTAAATCATGTAAGATGTAAAACATCTGGAAAACAGAAATTTGCACAAACCTCCCTTGACTTACAGGACTACTGTAAGTGTAATCAGAAAGTTATGCTATTATTTCTTATAACCCATTAAAAAAAACATTGCAACCAAATTTAAACTGAACATATACTGCTTATACTCTTATATTCATTTATTAACAATATTTTGTTGTTTGCTTTTACACATTCCAAATGTTTTTACTCATGCCTGTAGTAAACACCTAAAAGAATCCATTGAACTCTTGAAATCCCTCATCAGCACCTAAAAAAAAAATCACATTTTATAAGATATACATATACCAAAAATATACATTTCATATACAGAACTTATATCACTTTCACCAGTTATCTGCAACATTGAACCTATTAAACCTCACCAAAAAGAATAAGGATGTTATGCTGGAATAGTATTTATGCATATGTTTCATTATAAAAATTGATTATTGATATGTACTTTATATTTGTCTATAGGGTAGCCCTGGTAATGATGGACCTCCTGGCCGTCCTGGCCTTCCAGGTGTTAAGGTAAAATTTAACCAGTAGAAAGAAACACAGTATGTGCCTAACTCTAGTCAGTGTATATATGCTTTTTAGTTTTTTTTGTAGTCTAGATTAGTAATATGGTCACATACTGTATTTTTAACTGGACTATTTTGAACTGACAGGGAGACCGTGGAGAGCCTGGATCTAATGGCCCCGTTGGAATTGCTGGTGCTCCTGGACCCTTGGGACCATCTGGTCCAGCTGGCAGGCACGGAAACCGTGGTGAGGCTGTAAGTGTCCAAGCCAGAACCGCACCAAGAAGTTCTTGATATATTTTGGATTTTTCAGTAATATACTATTTGAGTTCCCTTGGTAGTATGGTAGCAACCTCCAAACTGTTATTGACAGTATGACTTGTTTTAATTAAATACAACAATGACTTTCCCATTTCCCATCACATTAATGCATTCATTATTTTTTTTTAGGGACCCGGTGGATCTGTTGGACCAGCTGGTCCTGCTGGTGCGAGAGGTGCCCCTGTAAGTAAATAATCTATAAAAGATCCAGAAATGTGTTAGCTGTTTATTAATACTGCTAAATGATAAATCACACATTTTTTTATTTCTTCAACAGGGCCCTGCTGGAACCCGTGGTGAGAAGGGTGTGGCTGGAGACAAGGGAGATAGAGGCATGAAGGGACTCCGTGGACATCCTGGTCTTCAGGGAATGCCTGGATCTAATGTGAGTGACCCCATTCTAGAATTATGGGCTATAGTTTCTCCTAATAAAACCTAAAATTAGTTTATATTTTTCATTGGCTCAGTAGTAATAATGGCTTTACCTTACAGGGACCTAGTGGTGATAGTGGCACAGCTGGTCCTGCCGGACCTTCTGGTCCCAGAGTAAGTAACCTACCTCTGTAAAGTCATTATTTAACTGTGGATCTTGTACTGTTAGTAAGATTTTTGTAATTTACCTTTATAGGGCCCTGCTGGTCCTAGTGGCCCATCTGGTAAGGATGGTAGACCTGGCACTGCTGGTCCTGTTGGATCTGTTGGACATCGTGGTTCCCCTGGACATGTTGGACCAGCTGTAAGTAGACATTTTTGTCCAAGAATGATAAGATGCAATTAACCTTTGGCAATGATGTAGTGTAATTAAAAAAGTACTAACTTGATCTTCAGGGACCTCCCGGATCCCCTGGCCCCCCTGGTCCTCCTGGTGCCGCTGGTGGTGGATATGATGTTTCTGGTGGTTATGATGAGTACAGAGCTGACCAGGCTGCTCTCAGGGCTAAGGACTACGAGGTGGATGCCACCATCAAGTCCCTCAACACTCAGATTGAAAACCTGCTCTCACCTGAGGGCTCCAAGAAGAACCCTGCCCGCACCTGCCGTGACATCAGGCTCAGCCACCCTGAATGGACTAGCGGTGCGTTCTCATACTGCATATATGTAACGCCCTTAAATTCCAATAAATATTTTCACTACACCTAGTACTGACGTCTAACTCTTGTCCAACTAGGCTAATGGCATGTTTATGTTCTCTTTTGTAGGTTTCTACTGGATCGATCCCAACCAGGGCTGCACCATGGATGCCATCAAGGCCTACTGCGACTTCACCACAGGTCACACCTGTATCTATGCTCAACCCGAGAGCATTGCACGCAAGAACTGGTACAGAAGCACCCAGGAGAAGAAGCATGTCTGGTATGGCGAGACCATCAATGGTGGCACAGAGGTGTGTTTTATATTTCATAGTTCATAGGTTTATCTGTTACTTGAAGATAATTCTGCTCAATCTAAAGTTACATTTGGTTCTTCCTTTTCTCTCCTCAGTTTGGCTATAATGATGAGACCCTGAGCCCACAGTCCATGGCTACACAGTTGGCCTTTATGCGTCTGCTGTCCAACCAGGCTGTCCAGAACATCACCTACCACTGCAAGAACAGCATTGCCTACATGGATGGTGAGAACGGCAACCTGAAGAAGGCTGTCCTCCTGCAGGGATCCAATGATGTGGAGCTCAGGGCAGAGGGCAACAGCCGCTTCACCTACAGCGTTCTGGAGGATGGCTGCACTGTAAGTTCAATATCTGTGTATCTCTGTGTATTGGCAGGACATATACAATCTCTATTTGTGTGCAAATAGATTTCAATTTCCATGAGCTCTTACAATGGCATGTTTATTTAGTTAAATACAAAAGCATATCTGAGATGAGATTATTATTTTTAATTGTGACTTGAATTATGTTTTACTAATGCTTGTTTCAACCTTGTGATTTGCCCTGCAGAAACACACTGGCCAGTGGAGCAAGACAGTCATTGAATACAGAACAAATAAACCATCTCGCCTGCCCATCCTCGACTTGGCACCTTTGGACATTGGTGGCGCTGATCAAGAATTTGGTCTGGACATTGGCCCAGTCTGTTTCAAATGAATAGACTCAAGATAAATTAAAAAAAAAAGAGAGAAAGAAAGAAAAATGAAAAAATCTCTGCCCTTCTTCTCTGTGTTGTTTTTTATACTGAATGCTGATTTCCTCTGCACATCCACTTGCTTAAGCTGGGCTCTATCGGAGAGGACCAATGGACTGAACAGAGAATGGCACAATGCAAATTAATACAGCTGCCCAAAAAGAGATGCTCGGAAACACCATGGTGTGGGACATGCCATCATTTTGTAAAAAATGAAAGAAGTGTAATAAAAATGATGAAAGTATGCATCACTTTGTGGTCTTTATATATCTTCCAAAGAGGAGGTTTAAAACCACAATTTCCAAAAGGTTTAAACTACCTCATGCCTGTATAAAGAAAATATTACCAGACCTGAACCACATCCTACTCATTGGTACTAAGGCTTCAAGTTCTGTCCTGTGTCAAAGGTGCTCAATCACTTGAAGTGCATATATATGGTGCTACATTTACAGCTGGAGGAAACCACTTTTACTGTATTACTTTGTATTGTCTTTAAGGAGTATTGCACAGGTCCCACTGATAACCCCACTTTTTAAGCAGGTGGAAAATTCCTAAATCTGGTGTTTGCCCAGAGTTTACTTTTCATGTTTTCGTGGTTTTGTTTTTAGTTTTGTTTGGATTCCTTTTTTTTTAAGGCATTTAGTTCAATTACACCCCCAGTGTTCATACTGACAATCACAATTCATCCATTTAAAAGGGTATTGGAGGCCTCTCTCTCGCAAAAATGAACCACAAAGTTTATTGTACCTATTTTGTATATGTGAGATGTTTAAATAAATTGTGAAAAGTTCTGAAATAAAGCATGTCTGATGTTCTAAAACACAACATTCCATGAGTTAAGTGATTTAAAGTGTTTAGAACAACTGAAACATCCATGAAATTGATATAACCACTTCAGAACTTTTGACTTCTAAACATGCAACAGGATAACAGATTCCCTTAAGGAACCAGTTCAGCCAGAAATTAAAACCTTCAGTAGGTGTCCCTTACCCCAAATTTGATTATCACCCAAACTTTTGATGTCCAAACTTTGAATATTTCATTTGATATTGGAGCTATGAGGCTATTTAACACTAAATCTAAAGATCCATTTTGGAATTATATTAACATATGAATAACATAACCTTTAAACCTTTGATCACATCTCCTCTCTAGGTCTGATGCGTACCAGAATGATAGCAAGTTCTGCTGAGAAAGACATCGATTTCACCTTCACCTCGTCCACCTTGTAGCTGAATAAAAAAGCAAACTTCAGGCCTTAAACATTGGTGTAAGGGGTACAATGTGTACATATTATGTTTGGATAATATATTCATTAAATGTTTTAGCTAAAAACATTTAGTTTAATCAAAAGTAAATATATTATTTCAGAGAGCAAAGAGCAAGAGTAACACTTTTCTTCACTGTATGTTTAGTTGGGTATTTTCACACAATGTTCCGCTTGTTACCCAAGCAGAGTCTTAACATGTGGTGTCTGACATTTTCTTTAGTTTTGCACTGGTAGGTAGTAGGCTAATGTAGCAAACAAATAAACAGGCATCTATGATATTTTCTTAACAGCAATAGCCTGCATTATTACTCGGCTGTCTCAAACCGAGTAATAATTTGTTTCGGCACAAAACGGCTGTATTACTCAAAAAGCTTTTGTTGAAAGGGAGGAAACTAACATGAACCCACACTAGAAGGGTTTAATGAAAGGACATTCATGAACCAGAGCGGCGGAAATACGCCCTTTATCTACACAGGATACAATCCATTATATTTTTCACAGTTTCACCCCTTTTTTATTATTATCCAGAGACATACAGTATGTAATTTATCTAGAATACAGAGATTGGTACGAGCAACAACAACAACAACAAAAATAAAACACTAGCTTGAACCTTGTACCACCTTTTCTTCATAGTTTTCTAACCTCCCAAACCTCCCCAAGCTGATGGCATTTTTAGCCCCTGGTCTAGTGAACTAGCCAGAGCACCTTCTTTTGAAGAAAACTACAAAGCACTTCTGTAAACCCCTCTGGTTAATCAATGACCATTTCAGTAGATTCTGTACTAGGCTGTGATAAAGAAACCTCAAGCTAGCTTCTAACTTAACATAATTCACTGGATTTTCTAAAAATGATTATTTACTTAGTTTTTCATCAGGTATTATAAACAATATTTGGCTAAGAAACTGAAGTTCTGGTTTCTAATCAGTAAATAGTACATCCAGAGTGGTATGACTATGCCCTTTAATGCCATCTTGTGGTAGAAGAGAATATTTTTCATTATTCACTCATCGTCAATACAGCTTTATGCTGTATAGTTAAGGTAAGTTAAGCCTTTATTTGTCACATATACATTACAGCACAGTGAAATTCCTCCTTCGCATATCCCAGCTTAACTGGGGTCAGAGCGCAGGGTCAGCCATGATACAGCGCCCCTGGAGCAGATAGGGCTAAGGGCCTTGCTCAAGGGCCCAGCAGTGGCAACCTGGTGGAGCTGGGGTTCGAACCGCCGATCTTCCGGTCGGTAACTCAGCACCTTAGCCCTCTGAGCCACCACTGCCCCCACAGGGTAACGGGGTGCCTAGAGCCAATCCAAGCAGACTAGGGGCACTAGGCAGGGGGCCAATCCAACACAGTGCACGCACATCATCACACACCTACATGTTATGCACACACTGCGGGCAAATTTGGCAATGCCAATTAGCCTAATCTGCTTGTCTTTGAACTGTGGAAGGAAAAACAAACCAAGCACAGAGAGAACATGCAAACAAACCCTAGGAGGACCTTGCAGGTGCAAGGTGACAGTGCTAACCACTGTCTAATTTATCACAATCTATGCAGTATCATCAGTGGGTTGCCCCACCCACATACTACCCAGACACTGGTCCCAAGCCCGGTTAAAAAAGTTGGGAGGGTTGCATCAGGAAGGGCATCTGTTGTTAAAACCTGTGGCAAGTTGTGCTTGGATCGCATGGTCTGCTGTGGTCGAACCCCTTGACAGGAGCAGCTGAAAGAAAGTTGTTGTTGCATGCAGTGAATTTATCACTAAAGAATGTAGTAAACCTATTGCACTTATTAGTTCAGAAGTTCCAGATTAAGTGTGCTGGAGGTGGTTTCTGACTCCGTCTATTGGTATATAAAAGAATACAGTGATTGTTTCAATTAGTAACAATTTCGTCATTAGATTTTCCTGTTAAACTTCTCAACTGGTTTTCTATACTGTAATGAGTTTCCAGTTCTCTGGACTATACTCCAGATTTACTTTGATCCTGACAAGCATAAAGTGATTACTGAAGATTTGACTTTTTAGTCCCTTTTAACCTCTCCTAACCATTTCTTTAAACAATGACTAAGGACGTACTGTACATGAAGTAGGACTTACACCTCTTTATGAAGTACTTAACTTAGCATTTTGTTAATAGAATTGTGTTTTTCCTAATATACTATATCTAAGTTTACTTCTTAATGATTGTGTGGCATTTTGCATGTTTGTTGTTTCATTTGGATTCCCTCTGCGTTCTCCAGTTTCCTCACCTTTCAAAAAAAGTGATTATAGTATGGTTATGCTATTAGGTGAAAATGTGTGAATGGATGGCTACATGGCTTCCTGAAATAGACTGTCATCCCATCTGGGGGCTAGGCAACTGCTTGCAGCCCTAGGCTAGTAGAGGGGATCTGAGGGCTGATAAACCAATTTATTATTTATTAAATAAATATAGGGTAAGCCACGGCTCAGCCCATGTACAAATCTGATGTCTGCGTACTACCATTGCCAGCGGCCTGTCATATGCTGTGTCGCTGTAGACGCTCTGCAGTCTGCTCTAGGGTTTCAATATTCCTGAGCACCCTGGCATACTTCGTCATAGACGACACTGCCTACTGTTAACGCTCTTAGAGGATGCTTTCTGCTCACAGGAGAGGAACGCCTGAGACGCTCACAGTACAAAATAAAATTTGACGATGATGATGCCTACTTTTACAACCTATGTAGACGGCCTGTGACATGCTCACAGTATGACATAAAAGTTGATGATGGCCCTCCCTTCTGTTGCATCAGCGAAGAAAGCCAGTTATTAACACACAAAGACACAAATAGAATTTTTTTTCATATACTGTACAGTACTGTATAGATTGTGATGAATGCTGGATGGAGAGGCTCACAACAGACTTGAGAATCACCTATGTGAGAAATAGTACGTTGTACTTCTTGTTTTTTTTTTTTAATTATTAAATAATCTTGAGTTATGCAATCTCCCAGTGGGCATTCAGACTACAGTAGCTCTTAGGTCATCTGGTGGGTCTTTAGTGGGTCTTTAGATATTACTAATTACTTTATGAGTATGAATGCCCTAAAGATGACATTAGAATGAGGATTGTAGTGCGCTAATTCCCCCCCATCTGTTTTGTATCCTTCTACCCATGCCGAGGTATCGGGAGATTGTGCCAGCTTCAGTAGACAAAGGC
>JAQQZS010000023.1:26429802-26455087 GCA_030068045.1 Platyallabes tihoni
GGATTACATATTATGCAATATCTGTCTTAAAATTCTAATCGAACGTGGAGGTTTGGTCTCCATTTGGTATACCTGTACTTATATTTATATAAGTTAAAATTTCAAAATAAATTTATTTATGATTAATGCATAAATTGTGATGATAAAGATTCTACATGACAACAAATAAATTCAAAGGTAAAGAAGAAAGCAGCACCTTTGCTCTTTGCCATTATGCATTGTTAGTGCTAAGCCTGTGAAAGCTGTATGTAAAAGTTACCCCTTCAACCTTTTTTTTATATTTTCAGTAAGGTTTATTACCTTACAGTACATATATTGCCTGTGATGCATTTGATGTTATTTAATAAATACGTTAAGATATGTATTAGTATTTAATATATGTTTTAGTGTTAAATATTTTTGGATAGGTAGGTGGATGGATGGATGGATGGATTGATGGATGGATAGTTTATTGATCCCAAAGGAAATTACTTTAATTAACAGAGAAACTGTACTTTGCACTACCTAAGTAACAAGTAACTGATGTTGTTCTGGTACCAATTCTTCCTTCCATTCTGAAATTTCTCATCCATTGAGGGGGTTTCCCTAGGACTTTATGTCCTGCAGCTGTGTAAATGAAGCTCACCCTTCTTTCAGGTTGTTGATAGGCAGGGGCACACGTCCACCCCGGTCCAGTGCTGAAGTAATGTTGATAGCATTAAGCCTCTCCGGTTGCCAGACGTTCTTCACAGCACCCAGGAAGTCCCCCAGGACCTCACTGGCTAACATCTCTTCTACATTCATGTTTTTAATGTAAAACTCAGCCTGATACGGCAAGGGGAATTCTGCCAGACAGAAAGAGAGACTAGGGTCAGCTGGTGGAACAGTGGTGATATATACAAGTGTGTCTGAAGAGAGGGGCAGATGGCTGGTGACATCAAAGCAAGGTCACAGCTGGACATAAACAGCTGCTCAGTCTAAATCCACTGTAAACTTAGGGCTTTTAAATTATGCTGAACGTCACAGCCTTTTCTACTCATCCCACAGGTTTTAGAGTAAGGCAAATGATTGATATTAAATTAATATGGAAGGAAACGAGTGTCTTAAGGACAAGCATTTAAATGGAAGGAACTCTACAAATCTATTTGATCAACTAACATTAGGATCCCACCTTCTGTACCCATGATGTTAATGACCAAATTATGCCTTGCTGTTTCAAAAGTGCGTCTGTTATAGGCAGTAATCTGTAACACATAAGAAGGGAAGTCCGACTAAGAACAGCTTAGGTACAACGCATGTCAAAAAGATTTAATATCATGGTTAGATTCAAAAAGTCAAACTCTCATATATTCTAGATTTATTACACGTAAAATTAAATATTTATATCCTTTTTTGTTTTAATTTCAATTATTATGGCTCAAGAAAATAAAAAAAATCCCGTATGTTAAGAGATTTGAATATTTCGTACAATCAATTAAAAGGATTTACAATAGAGAAATGTTGGATGAAGGAGGTGATCAGGCAAGGAGGTGATCCAGTTGCCAGACGTTCTTCACAGCACCCAGGAAGTCTCCCAGAACCCCACTGGATAACATCTCTTCTACATTCATGTTTTTAATGTAAAACTCAGCCTGATACGGCAAGGGGGAATTCTGCCAGACAGAAAGATTCCGGCCATGGCAAGGAGGTGATCAGCCTGTAGCACTGCTGAGGCATTACTGAAGACCAGGTTGCTTTGATAGCAGCCTTAAACTCTTCTGTATTTTTCTCATCTTTCATTTGATGACAGCCTACAGATTCTCAATGGAGTTCAGGTAAGGCATGTTGGTTGGCCAATCAAGAACAGTGATAGTGAGTAAAAATGATCAGCAAACCAGTCAGTGGTAGTTTAAACACTGTGGGCACATGCTAAGTCCTGCTGGAAAAGGAAATTACTATCTCCATAAAGTTTGTCATGTTCTAGAATAGGCTTCACTTGATTTCTTAAGGCTGAATTTATCCCTGTTGCTTGTGCAGCTTTTCCCTTCCAATCAACTTTCCATAAATATGCTTCGATAGAGCACTCTGTGGACAGCCAGCCCGTTCACCAATGACCTGTGGTTTACTCTCATTGTGCAAGGTATCAATGATTGTCTTCTGGGGAACTGTCAAGTCAGCAGTTTTCCCAATGATTGTGGTTGTATGTACACTGTTTGAACATTAGCTTACTCAAACCTGCAATAAAATTATTCTACTATTTTTAGATACTGGATTTTTGATTTTCATGAGCTGTAAGGCATTATCATCAAGATGAAAACAAAAAAGACTTCTCTTTGTAATTTATCTATAATAATGGAGAGTTTCACTTTTTAAATTAAATTATAAAAAAAAAAAAACACACAGTTGATGTAAAGACGAAATTAGGTCTTCATAATGAAACTATTACTGTATATCATTACTAAAATGTCATGGATAGTTCTAATTAAGCAAATTGCTACTTCTCAGAATCCATCTATAATGCAGAATAATGTCTGTTGCACCTCGATGATGGTTGGTTTGCCCGCGTGCTCTGCAGTGGGGGAGCCGTAAAGGACTCCATCACTGTGTGAAGTTCGCTGGATGTAGCGCAACCACCCAGGCCTGTCTGGATAACCCTTCAGGTTGGTATTAAAGGTGATTGGGTCATTGCTGGTGTCACCTGTGAACCGATTCAGGGAAAATGGTGAAGAAATAAGCTGTGATTTTTGGGTGATGGTTCGTTCTTAAGGCTTGACATTGGATAGACAAACCAGGTGCAAGTGAAAGAAAAGCAAGTGAAAAAATATACACTACCTAGCTTAGGATAGGGAGGAAATTCCCCTTTGAAGTATTCCCTCTCCAGGACATGGACGAACAGCACTCCGGCTGAAGGGTAGACATTCCGGTCCGAATGTGAGCGAGAGACAATGGTGACCACTGAATCACAAGATAGGTAGAATAACTCGAAAAAAGGAAAAATTATGTTTCATAAATTAGTCTGCTTGCAGCTGTTTTGAGCTCTGCCTCAGACAATTTCCAATGTACTGTACTTTACAAATTGGGCTATTGTACAGTACTTAACCTCACTTTACCATTATGCAATTCACAGCATGTCTGCACTGCAATGACTCACTCATTCACTCAACTTCAGACATGGTACATTTGTTATTTTACATAATATTTTAAAATACCAAAAAGAAATCAATAATATAATACTATTAAACTATTAAACAAGTATAAAAGTCCATTATGTTTATTTTCTATTCTCATGTATTACCATCTCATTTTTATGAGTATTTAAAGTATTAAATGCAGTACCTGGACACTCATACACCAGACAGATTAATCTTGGACAAAATGCCTTTTTTAAATCTTAGATAGTGCTCAAAAGGGTTTAAAATTTGTTAGATGTAAGAGAAGTCAATGGTGTAAACACTCAGGGTTAAATCAGCACAGGATTATTATTAATGAACACCAAACACAGAAACTGATACTCACGCTGCATCCTGTCAACCCTTTAGGGTTTAGAAATCACACATCACCCATATCCCCATGGAATTCATTGCTGATGCACAAAGCAGCTTTACTTCACACACTGATCAGTTATAACCTCAAAACATTATAATATTATGTCCAATTTTGTATATTGTTTCCCAAAACAGCCTTATCCCTCAAGACATGACGAATAATTTGAGTTTCCATTATTTCTTATGGGAAAACTTGCTTTGATTTACGGGTGTGTTTTGAAATACAAGTCCACTTCCAGAATGAATTGTGCTCGTAATCCAAGGTTCCACTGTATATTAATGTTAGTAAAGTACTAATTTTTTTTTTATTTTATTTTATTTTTTTTATATATAGCACTTTGAGACCCACATATGGATACAGATTTAATTCTAATGAGTATGCCAGAGCAGATGCTGACATGAGGAAGGAACTTTAAGAGGAAGCAGACTCAAAGGGAAGCCATCCTCTTCTGGGTGACACAAGGGTCAGTGAGAAAAATGTAGGACGGGCTGTCGGCCACTAGAGGGTGCTAAAAACAGGTTTGATTTAAAGCATGATTTAAATACTCACAGTGAATGCTTAAAGAGTACTTTGCATCAGGAGTGTTGAGGAGAATTAGACAGTGAATCTGTCCCTATTTTCATTTTACCGTCCGTCTGCTTTTCCTTAATGTTTTCTCCAACTTCTTTCTTCACATTTAGCTGTTAACACGTTCACCCAATCTAAGTCAAGTAACAAATCAATAACATATTCAAATATTTTATATTAATTTAATACTTGTCAAATCAGATTAACAAAGAAATGGCATCTTTTGCCGATATATTTAAACTGGCCAATATTTTTGGTTTGTTTTTTCATATCAGTTGGACCCTACGGCTGCAGCTTATTGGTTAGTCTGCTTATTTATACGATACCATGTCACTCGGCAAAATCTTCCAAAAGCAGAGAGTCTGGACTAAGCGTGTCCACTGGAGCAATAATACAATCAAATGATCAGATAATTATGCAAGCGCACAAGGCCATGTGAAGGTAATGAACACCTCCCTGTTCAAATAGATCAGCCATTGCTGGTTAATGCCAAACCCTTTGCCAAAGGCTAATGTAGGAAAGGAACACACACACACACACACACAGGTACACTCAATTCCTGCAGTATAAATAGCTAACTCCAGTTTATAATTTTACGGCTTGACCTTGACCAGGCCTCACATCAGTTATGTGCCTGAGGAGTAGATACAGACTGTATAATGGCCAATGAGTCAAGCACGTCCTAGTGAACTGCAAAGTCAGCTTCACACCAGCTTCCCTTTTCCGGTCAGGGGGAACTCATGCACTTCACTTTTTTCTTTTTTTTAAAAAACAGATCCCTTATGGGAATATGCTGAGCATGTACACATTACTTTATCTACACATTACTTTATCTGTTCAAAGTACTCTTATCAGGAAGTGAAAGTAAGCGACTGAGCTGCGTCTGTCTGCCGTTATAATATTGCTGCTTGGAGCCATGGATTAATCTGCCATCCACAAGGTAAACCTACGCCTGGAAAAACTCAGGTAGAACAGAACTTCAATGGTAAGTATGATATTTGCAAGATAATTCTCAAATGTTTGAATGCAAAATCCATAAATGTGCAGAACGTTCTAGTATACATATAAGAATTGAAAAACATGTTGTAGACTGATAGGAGTTATGTTAATAAACTACAATGGGTCAAAATATGTCAATTAAAATTCTTCAAGAGATTTGAAAGACACTGTTCAGCAAATTAAAGGGGAAACTGAAAGCAGAACATTACAATCCACACGGTGTTATCAGTGGTGTTGCCAGGTCTGGGTTATTACTGAACTGCTGTTGCTTGATCATTATTATGTCTCTGTTTTTTTAGGGTTGGGAATTTTTAATTCATTGTTTTTATTTATTGGGTAAAGAATGAAACACAACAAGTTATATAATTTAAACAATGAGATGTTTTTAAATTAAACAATGAGATGTTGATGAGGACACAGCATCATTCCATACCAGACACTGAAATTTTCTAATTCTGAAAGTTATGACAAAATAAGCAGCATGTCATATGACAAATTACCAAACAACAAATTGTCTGTTTCCCACAGTGGAAAACACATTTACAGCTTTATTTTAGACTGTTACTGGAGACTCCTTTCATTCCTCAAATGTCTTCCATATAGAAAGAGTCTACATAATAAATATGACAAATAAATAATATCATTTATTCATTCATTTTCTATTCCGCTTATCCTGTTACAGGGTTGCGGAAAGCCTGGAGCCTATCACAGGATACATCCTGGACATGGTGCCGATCCATCCTGTGCATACAAGCACACATATACTGTATTTACACAGTCACTCACACACTCTGGGCAATCTGAAAACAGTAATTAGCCAAATCCTAGTGTATTTGGACTGTGGGAGGAAACTGGAGTACCCGGAGAAAAACCTCCAAGCACTGGGAGAACATGCAAATTCCATGCACACAGAATCGAACCCTGGACCCTGGAGATGCAAGGCCACAGTGCTAAACACGGTTTTTGTTGTTGTTAAATAACACTGTATGTTATTAAGTCTAGATCATGTGGTGCACACACCATACAAGTCCCTTCAATTGTATTCCCAGAGAAATGGTAACATTTGAATGAGTACATTAATATAAACTTGTATTTTAAAATTCAGCTGTCACTCAATATACTCAACTCCTTCTGAACAATCCAACAGCATTGTGGTATAAAGCATTCTTGTTGAAGTAAAATAGTTTTGAGGTTGTTAAATATTACAAGCAATCACCCTAAAATAACCAGGGGCTTAATAAGCTTAGTCAGGTTGGGGGCCATATATTAGGATTTCAAGGGAATCTCTAGGCACACCCCAAATAAAGAACATCTAGATAGGATTAAGAAAAACTTGCATTGAGGTCCTGGTTCGGTTCCCTCCTTGGGGTGCGTGTGCATGGAGGTTGCATGTTCTCCCCGTGCTTGGTATTTTCCTCCGGATACTCCTTTTTCCTCCCACACTCCAAAGACATGTAGTTTGGGCTAATTGCTAATTTCCAAATTGCCCATATTGTGTGAATGAGTGTGTGTATGTGTACAGTCCTGCGATGGATTGGCACCCTGTCCAGGGTGTACATCGTCTCGTACCCTTAGTCTCCTGGGACAGGCTGGTATGAAACACTTTCAGTCCAATAAAATAAACTGGTCCTAAGGGTTATAAGGGTTAGTGCAATAGTATTAAACCATTTTAGGACCTTAAATAATAATAATAATAATAATAATAATAAACTATAATTGTAAAATTATTGACATAACGTTTGTTACAATCTAGTTTGCAACAACAACCATGATGTTAAAGCTGGACCTGGCAACCCTGGTTATAAAGCCAACACAGCAATGCATATCATATAGCTGAGGTTATGGCACGGCACACACACACACACACTCACTCACTCACTCACCGCCCGTATGAGACCGAGCCTTCTGTGTAGAGGCGACTAAAGCCTGGATTTGATAATGGCCTTCACAAGCTATGGCGTTTTTTTTTTTTTTTTTTGAAAAAAAGCAGAATACACAATTAAACCGAGAGAACACACACACACACGCATCATGCTCTAAACAAAACCAAATACAATCATAATACAGAAACAGCTCAACTCTTTATTCAACTCTGCCTAGGTGAATGGAAACATCTGGAAATTAATCCACCACAGTGAGCTCGCGCGCTGATAAAAACGACCTCTCTGCTCTCGCGCAAATCCGTTAAGCAGTTAGCTAGCAGCCGTTAGCTCGCTAGCCCTCTCAGTGGACAAAACACGCTGTGACATGTGGGCTGTAAAAAAATAAATAAATAAAAATCGCCACATACCTACTAAGACCAGCAGCAAGACGCTGAGACACTTCATGGTTTAAGGGTCTCCGTGCAGCTTTGCGGTTAAGGTGTAAGTTTTCGGTGATGATAGCAGAGACTGAGCAGCCATCAGCATCTCTCCCGTTAGCTGAAATTCCTCCCTCCCTCCCACCACAACGAGCCCGGCGCATTGTGGGAGCACATCTGGCGCAGCAGCTGGAAAACACAGAGCGTTCAGACTGGAACAGAACCGAGAGGACAACGCCCAGAAGCAGGGATACACAGACCATTCATACTGCCTAGAACTTCTGCATCACATCCTTTGTACATCACTTACACTGAACTATTTAATACCATTTTTATTTGATACACATGCAGTAAATGTTCTCCCTGGAAAATGTCAATTTAAATGTAAATGCAGTAAATGTTCTCCCTGGATTTCTGTAATTTCCTTTACTGTATATTTAACTTGGCTTAAATATACAGTCCAAAGACGTGCAGATTAGTCTAACTGGCGTTCCCAAATTGTTCGTAGTGAGTGTGCGTGCATGTCTGTGTACACAGCAATGGATTAGCACCCTGTCCAGGGTGTACCCTGCCTTGTGCCCTAAGTGTCCTGGGATAGCCCCTATGGACTATCCCCTATAGCCCCTTGTGCCTGGTGGGTTTCCAGGTACTCTGGTTCCCTCCCACTGTCTAAAGACATGCAAATTAGGTTAACTGGAGGTCCAAAATTGCCCATAGTGTGAGAATGAGTGTGTACAGTATGCCTGTGCTCTGTGATGGAATGACCCCCACCCATCCAGGATGTGCCCCGCCTCGTGCCCTAGGTCTCCTGGGATAGTGTGAGTGTTTCTGTGTCTGTGCGCTGTGATGGGTTGGTACATGTCCCCTGCCTTTTTGTGCCTTGTTTCTTTCTGTAACTGTTGCTCCTGCTGCTTTCATGGCAGCCTGGAGCTCTTTTTCTGTGACTGCTGTCTTCTCTCTTCCTGCCGTTTTGTATATTGACAGGGTTTATTTCCCCCCTCAATTGCTTAGACACATTTCTTGAAATAGTGGCACTACAATGCAAATGCTTTAGCATGTTTCTCTATCTGTTCACACATTCAGCAAATATTTATGTATTGAGCAAAAAATTAAACACTGCCTTCAAAACCATGAAACCCCTCTATTCAAAATGTTATATTCACATCAAAATTGGACACTCACTGTTCATAGGGATTTGCACAATAAACCATGCATGTCCTCACCAAACAGAAACATTAGAAGCTCAGTTATCATAGTTAGGCTTGTAATCCTGGTTTGAAATAAATTGACTAGAGATACACAGAAATTGAAAATCGTGAATTTGTTTATTCACATATTCACCACCCACCTGCCCCCCAAAAAAGACAGTGGTGTTACACTACACAGTCCTGAATTAATAAATGTACATCAAGTCTAATGCAATACTTTAATACAGTAATGTTCACAGTTAGAATTGAGTGTTCAAAAAAGTAGGAAAAAGAAAATTACACAAAAACCACACTGATTATGAATAACTGTACAGAAAATCAAAAAGTAAAAGCAATTAGTCTGGATCACTCCTTTTGTCTCTGTTTTATCAACGTCACACACATTTTTTTTTGAATCTCTCATCCAGGCCTGGCAGTGATCTACTCTAAGATCACCACATGTACAGTTGCAGTAGAGTTACAGTACACACTGCTAAGGATTGCGGTCATACTGTATATCTTACAATGGCAAGATGAAAAATTATTTTATTGGGTTCATAAATTGTGAATAGGATAGAAGATATGAAACAGAAAAAAATATGCATGGCTCTTGAACCAAGCTTAAACAGCTGTTGGAAATGGAACCTGACGTTGTCCCAAGCTACAGTGTAATGAATCAGCTGCAGTTGAACACATGGATCTCTTTCAAGGGGTTGAATGAGGATGTTATGAAGAGAGTCAAGATGAGCTGTTTTATGGACCAAGTGTTTCATGGTGATGGATGACAGTCTAATGGTAGCACAGATGGTATTGTTACCCCCACACTGACCAGGAACACCCACAGAATGCTGTTTAATCATGTCCCTCAGACAATGTTGCCTTCTACCTGTCCACATTTAATATATATGCATTGCTGGACAGTGCCTGCATTCAGCTCACCTTTTTTCATATTATGAAGGCCCTTGAAAATTGTCAAAGATTACGCTGCACAATACCTTTCTCATGCTTAAGCTGTGGTTACATGGCCACCTTGTGTAGTATAGCCCAAATTTCATTTGGTACTATTTGTCTCTTTGGGTGAGCCCTTCCTGTCCTTCTTCTGCCTCTGCTTCTATGCTCTTCTCTCCATTGGTTAGATCCATGGTACTCTATTATGTAGCACTTTCACAGGCTATGACTGTATACATGTTTCCTTTATAAGTCAGTTGACAGCTCTAGTCCAGGGGCTACATGAAAACATACAGTATTGGCTGAACTCTGTCTAGCATTTCATTCTTACAGTATAAACAGATTAGCCATACATTAAAACTATTACCATGAAAACCACCAAGGAAAAGAGTTCCTCTTGTGCTGCTAGGGTGGCTTTGGACCCCTAGGTATGACTCTGCAGGAATTCTGGGGTGTGCTGTGGTATCTGGCATCAGATTGTTTGCAGCAGTTCCTTTGGGTGCTGTGGGCTGTTGGCTGGGACCCCTGTGGAACAGACTTGTTTGCATGTTCTCTCTCTGTACTTTCTTGGTTTCCTATGGGTACTCTGGTTCCCCCACAGTGCAACAACATGAGCTGTAGGCTAACTGGTATTTCCAAATGATTCGGTATGTAAATGGTTCTGACTTGTGGATAAGGGCTATGGAAAATGACTTAATAATAATAATAATTATTATTATTATTATAATTTGATTATTATTATTATTATTATTAAATTCTAAGTTAGATAAAAAGGGCAGTCTGTTCTTTTCAGTGATCAATCTTCTCTGAAGTCTATAGTGCTTCCCCCACACATTGCACTCCTTAAGCTCCAAAGCGGACAATGAGATAAGATCTTTTACAATATATTCAACCCCCTGCAGTGAGGCTGAACAGACAGATGGCCAGACAAAGTTTCTTTGCACACCATGCATAAATGAAGAATGCATGCATCTATGGTGATATAAAACTGTATCAGGATTCTTACTACATATACTGTATATCTAAAACCTTTCAGGCACATCAGCTATTTAATTATTGTGTTTTAACAACTACTTTGCTTATGTGTTAGTTGCATAAGGCCAGATTTATTGTAAAAACAGATTTCTGATGTTTTTCAAACTCCATAATCAGATATGGTAATTTAGCTAACCATGAGTCAGTTAATATGGGATTTTTCCATTTCATTACACAGAATGAAGTCATTAAACTATTTAGATATTTAAATGAACTGATTCACTGTCTGACTAATTGTTGTGTTCAATTAGTGGATCTGCAATCTTTTCTGCCTTTGCCTCAAACCTCTTAGGACCAGTCAGTGGGTTTAGACTTAAATGTTATACTGTGATAAATTCAAACTTTCCCTTTAGTTTCTTAGTAATTAGTGAATAAGATTCTTCAAAAACCGTAAGTGAATAAAAAGCCTAATTTAGAGGGTTAATTAACAAAAAACTGTGTAGACTAAAGCAAATTATTGTATGCATCTTTGAGAGTAAAATTATAAACTATACGAAAAGATGAGGTAAGTCAGGATATTTGTACATAGAAAAACACAAATGCACACAAAATTTATTTTTAGGTTGCTAAGCAACGTCTTTCTGTGCGGATGGGAGTAGAAAAGAAATATGGCATACCGTGCATTTATGTTCCACATCATGGCATACATTTTTTTTTATTAAAAACATGTCGATTAGAGATATTATTAGCTCCATATTAAACACACAACTGCAAATGATAAGTGTAGGTGAGTTCCATTCATCAGACCTCAAGTTTTCTTTTCAGGCAAATATGTGAAGCTCGTATTAGCTGTAATCAGAACAGTTTAAGTGTTCTTGTTAGAGTCTTAGGGATTTTGCAACAGTGTTTTTCTTGTTTCCTCATTTTCTTTAGATGTCTATCACAACCTTTCTGTTACAGCTCCTATTCACTATTCACCACTATTCTGTCACATGGTAGTCAGCCTCACAGGCTTCAGGCAGCTTTTCTGTTCCAGCAGGTCCCTGTTGTAAAATTTTTCACCTATATAGGCTTTACAGGATTAAATGGTCCGACCACACAGGTCAGATTACTTTTGGGCCCTTAAAAGGGGGCTGCTAGTTTATTTTACTGCAAAAGTTTAGATAGAAATAGTGCTTGATAAAATATGGATATTATCGTTTATTGTATTGTAATTTACGTTGTATTTTAAAAGGTATTATTCCTGCAGGGTGTAGTCATCTACATGTGCAATGTTGTTGGGGTATCCGAAGAAACCAGAGAACCTGTAAGAAAACCCACTCTGTGCCTTGCACTTTCTGGGTTAGGGGTTTGAATCTTCAGTTTGTGTGTTGAGTTTGCACGGTCTCCCTGACACTCTGGTTCGCTCCCACAATCCATCAAACTTGTTTTGTAGACTTATTGTCCCCTCCCTTGTGCCCTGAGAGCCCTGGGATAGGCTCATGCCCTTGAACAGGATAAGTGTTGTGGAAACCAAATTCATTAATACATTCATCTTCTATACTGCTTACCCTGTACAGGGTCGAGGGGACAATTTGAGAACACTAGTTGATATAACCTGAATGTCTTTGCACTGTGAGACCCAGCAAGCACGAGGAGGACATGCAAACTGCATGCACACAGACCAGAGGCGAGAATCAAACCTGATCCCTTGTGCTAAACACTACGCTACTGGAGCACCCACTGAATTTATTATTATAATTACAGTACGCCGTACCCAAATTGCCCCCTCAACTCTGTACAGGATACAAGGTGTGGTAACTGCATTCATTCATTTATACATTAATCTTTTATACCACTTATCCTGTACAGGGCCGGGAGGAGGGTATTTGGGGACACCAATTGACCTAACCTGCATGTCTTTGGGCTGTGAGAGGAAACTGAAGTATGCGGAGGAAACCAATTAAGAACCAATCAACTCCATGCACACAGATCAGAGGCAGGAATCAAACCAGACCCTGTAGGTGCGAGGCCACAGGACTAAACACTACGCCACTATACTATTTATTATTGTTATAATTATTATTATAGTACATCAATTCACATTTTTTTACGGGCCATGTGTTATCATATTTGAGTGTCTATATGGACAAGACATCAGGAATGATGCTTTGGATATTCCTGTGTGGGTTTGTGAGATAATCTAAAGATCCCTTCCAGAGTTTACAAGGAGTTCCTAATATTTCAGACTTGACATCATGCTTTTGCATTTTCACGTTAGTGAGAAAGGTAATGCTTTGAGAAGCAGGATATAACAAACGGTACGTTTATAAAACATAAACGTGCAAAATATCATGCATTCATTCTGCTCTTTTTTTTTGCACCACTCTACCAAAGCTATAGTTATGGTGTTTTTTTTTTATTTTAAATATATAAATATATATTTATTTTTTTGCCACACTGCGGTTTGGCGGACCCCCACTTCCCCTCCACAGCAAGCCGATTATTGGAACGAACCATTGTGTTGTAAATAAGGTTGTGCACCTGCCACATGGACACTTGCCACGTCGAAAATATGAAAGCGACACGAAAGATAGTCATGCTATACAGTATACATAGCTCTCCGAATTGTTGATCTTATACCACGAAGCGGTGTGTCACCTGATTTAGCGATGGAAAGTCCTGTTTTTGTTTACGCCCCCCCTCACCTCATATCAGTAGTGCGCGAGAATGTCCGCAACAGCACGTATTCTGCAATGGCGTTGCTCAGTGGTGTGTGTGAAAGCGCCCGGCTCCGGTGTGAAAGCGTCCAACGGTATGTCGGAATTCAGTCGGCTAAACAATAATAATAAAAAGGATGTTCACTGTATAGTTATATGATATTGAGGGACGTCCGGGGGGTGGAAAATTCGAGCGGTTTCTTGAAGGAGGAGCGACATCCGCGTTGACTGACAGAGCATCAGTTTTTGAAACGGAACGTGAGACGGAGAGGATGTAAGTCAGCCTTTTGTTTTGAACGCGGGAAGAGCAACAGCAGAGGACTTACAAACAAGTAGTTCCTTCTGCTTTTCGACTCGCTTTCCTGCCGTGTTGCGGGTTATTTGTGTGTATGCAAACAAGTCGAGTGTTTGCTGATGGAAAGGGTGGATGTTGTAGGCAGATGTCAGCGTCACACTCGGAGCCTGTAGGATCATCTCTGCCTCGATCCAAGTGTCGCAGTTTGGTGTCACACAGGCAGCTTTTTGAAGGGGTTCGAAACCTTTGTAACATTTGTAACGTTCAAACATTGCCGTGTCTCGCTGTGTCAGTCATTTCCACCCACTGTGATCTCCCTTCTCTTCATGATGTGCTTTTCTGCATTAAGCTGGTGAGATGTTGGTTTTTTTTTTTTTTTCCTTTTTGATTTGCACCAGCTGATAAGGCATAGTCTGTAGTTTGTGCAGTCATATACAGCAAAGTGTATTTACTGTATGGTAAGATGTCCACAAGACTGAATCTCATGCTGTTGTTTAAGGCTTTAAACCCATTATTATGAAACTGGCACTATGACTTAACATAACAGTCAATTTGTTCTGTGTTTGATAAGAGTCTGATTTGTTTAGAACTCTCTACACACACAAAAAAACAAAAATAACCAGAGAGGTACATTTTCTGAAGAAAATGTGAGTGGTGCTTGCCGTGGCAAAACTCGGGGTCCCCCCATATCTCTATGACAATGGGATCCAAATGTGTTAAATTTTATAGTTCTACGAAATTTCTTGCTCTGCACCAGATTGTCAAAGTTGGTCTCTATATTAAGTCTATGGGATTTTTTTGAGGTGGTTAATTGCCCCCTGTTGGGGCAAATTACTGCCCACCCCTTAGGAAAGTCATAGCACCCCATTCCCGAATAAGACGCACGATTTGACACCTCTTTCATGTGTCTATGACAAACTGTACAGGATTAGTTGCGTAACAAAATCTCCATTATAAGTCAGTGAGGCAAATTTGGGCACCTATCGCGCCCTGGGGGTAAAACTAATACCCATGTGCTCTGACACAGCATGCAAGACTCTTCACATGTGGTAAATTTGAGATTTCTCTGCACTAAAATCCATCAAAGTTGGTATCAATGTTAAGTCTATGGGATTTATTGGAGAGGTTAATTGCCCCCTGTGGCCCCCTTAAAAAAGTCTTAGTACCCCATTCCCGAATAAGCCGCACAATTTGACACCTCATTCATGGGTCTACAAACCATACGGGAATAGTTATGCGCCAAACTTATGTACGGAATAATAATAATAATAATAAACAGAAAAAAAGAATAATAAGCCTGAGGGATAACAATCGTAGTGCTTTAGTAGTGCTTCACTTCGCCAGGCACCACTAATAATAATTCCCTGTGTGCAGTCCTCCAGCCCTCGTGGCAGTGTGATGGATAGTCTGGGGCGGTGGACAGTCACAGAGCTTAAATATCTGTGTTTTGTTGACAAGAATAGTGTCTGTGTGACGGGGTTATCCTTTTAGTCTGTCGTTATGTTTGAATCATGTGCAATCACCGTGTTGAAAATAAAATAACTGCAAAGGCCATTTTTGTTGTGAGCTCTATTTCATTAGTGTGCACTCAGTGAATTATGCTGCACCAAGTGCTTTTGTGAAAGAAAGTAGCCCTACCCTCGCAGAAATGATACAGCAGTGCTTTTTGCAAGGAAACATTCAAAATGTATGGTATACAGTAGCTTAACAACTTTAAAGTCTAATGTGCTTTGTTTCTTTTTTTTATTCTAGGGTACTGTGATGCCATCTAACACAGAATGTGATAGTGAAATTGATGGACTGAAAGCTGTCATTTAGTTATGCTACTACACCTTTGAAAGCAAATATCTCCTCCGTCATCAAGGCGAAGATGCTGAAGACGGAGGCTTCAGCAGAGAGGACCACCTTGAGGAGTGCCTCTCCGCACAGGAATGCCTACAGAGCAGAGTTCCAGGCTCTCAAGAAGGCCTTTGACCAGCCGAGACAGGATGGCGACACGAAGAGCAAAGATCCTGAGCGGATCCGGCAGCCCCGGGGTCGGCAGTATGGCGCACACGTCAGCCGGATCAAGGACATGTTCATGCAGATGGGCACTGAGAGCACAGGTTCTGGAAGGCCTAGAGGAAGAGATGAGACATCTCCACAGAAACTTACCAAGCCGACCAATTTCATTAACCGGGCAGATGGCTCAGTGATCAAACTTCAGCATGCTGAGAGAACTGGCAACTCAAAGTTCTCAGAGACAAGGAAACTCTTCGAGCAGAGCTCCAGAGACACATCTCAGTCTCCTGTGTACTCATATGGCAGAGATAAGAGGGGTTCTCATGAGCATTTGGATGATTGGAGAGGGGCACGTTCCAATAGGGGCAGTACAGACTCCTTGGACAGCCTTTGCTCAAGAACAGAGGCATCTTCACCAACAGTCAGCCAGCTTAGTGCTGTGTTTGAGAATTTAGACCATCAAGGCACGGGCTCCACTTTCCGCAGAAGTCACGTAGCTGGACGAGCTCTGTGTTCGCCAGATAGCTCACTAAGACAAGGGGATGCCAGTGAGGATGATACCAGCCTTCGTCAGTCTCCACCTCGAAGTGTGTCCAGGACACGTGTTGGGAGCAAGCACACTCTTCCAGTTTCATCTTCCTCAGAAGACCTTCTCAGTCCTAGCCCTTTGTCTGAGCAGGCGAAGACCGTTGAGGAGAATATGGTTCAGGAGAGGACTGTGCCAGAATATGAGGATGTAGAAATCAGCATGGCTGTAGATGGATCTTGTGAGCACAAGCAGGTTGAAGATGCTGTTGGGGGTTGCACCAACTCTACTCAAGTCAATGACACTGCAGTGTATGACAAACCACAGAAGGATACTTCTGACTCAGCTGACATCAAGGTTCAAAAGGAAGTAAATGAATCTAAAGATGAGGCGAGCCGGATAACGGCTAATCACATGGAGGAGCCCACTGAGGAATACTGTGGCAATGAGAGGGTTATTTACAATGCTGATGGAGATGCCTGCTATCAGGGCTGGGGAGAGAGCTGCACCGACATGGAGGATGATTTGTATGGAGATGATGATGGTAACTATGATCCCGGATCAGAGATCACTGAAATTCCTGGCCTTCCTGAGGAGATAAAAGAAGACATTCCTCCAAACCGGAAAATACGGTTCAGTACTGCTTCGATAACGGTAAGTTCATCAACGACTAGTCTACATTTGATGTTACTTAATACATACACTTAAAGAGCATGCAATACATTTGGGAGATATGACAATATGATATTAATGTAGTATAATTGCAGTTAATAACACTTGATACCTCTTTCTGAATATTATGGCTATTGTCAGGTTTCAGATGTTTTATGACTGAAATATTACTCATAACTTATTAGACATTTAAATGACTTTTCATAACATTTATTTTAAATTTTTCCTTTTTCTTTGATAATTACGGTTTTAATTATTTGAAGAAGGAAGTGTGGCCTAGTCTTACTTTAACCTTTGTAACATTGCAATTTGAATTATGCAAATTACTAATGTCATGCTGTTTTTTTTGCCGGGAAATTATTGTGAATGGTTTCAATTACCACGTTATATTATATTTCATTTATTTCACTGCACTGTTTAATTCTTGAACATTACTACTCAGAAGATGTTGATTAGCTCTGACAGTAGTGCTGACTGTAATGAAAATCACAGGTTTATATTAATACATTCTTTCTAACACATTCATGTTTCCATAGTAACAATTTAAAAACACACCAGCTCGGTCTAAAAAAATGCATAAAAAAAGAAAACCATTGACATGGCAAAGTTTTTCTGTTTAGAGATGTTTATTGCAGGATGGTCACGTCCATAGAAAAGTATTCAGAGTGGAATGCATGTCATCTGTTTTGATAAAATTATTGCTGTTTTAGGACTTCAAGAGAAAGACAAAAAGGTGTTCAAGAGGCATAACATAGCTGCTGCTATTATAATCAACTTCCTGCTAGTAGGAGTAACTCTGCTTTTCGTTGGGCTGCATTACACCATACATTTGTCTTGTATAGAATAGAACTAGAATTATATATAATAGCAAGTTCAGTTTCGGCCATGGCTGAACTCTGAGTCCATATCTTGCCTGATCAATGCAGTGTAATTTAGGTAATGAGCATGCGGTGTCTTACACTGGCATTGGACGGCCATTCATGTCTGTTGGGAGATGTGTACAAAAACATCTGCTGCCCTCACGGTTAGTTTTGGTGCAGCCTCTCGCTGTGTTCTTCCATGGTCTCTTGTGTTCATTTCACTGTTATTTGAAATGAATCAAGTTTAATCTCTCGGGAACGGACTGTGTGATTCATGTTGTTCTAATAGAAAGCACAACGCTTTGTCTTCTTCTGTTTGTGAAATTACTGGGGGTTGAAATGTTCTAGTAGCAATAACATAGTGCTGAATTTATGTTTGTGTGTGTAGTTGCTGAAGCAATCATGCTATCATCTTTCTCAAGTATTATCTTTATTACCTTTATCTTTATTCCACCTGTTTTTTGGCACAGCTTCTGCACACTTTTGACACATCATCACTGCTCCAACTTGGGTATGTTTGTTCAGTGCCCATGTAGTGCTTCCATAAAAATGGTTGCAATGCCCTGGACATTTCTGTTTCTCATCCATCTTTTTTTCCATTCAAATTGTCAAACATTTCCCAATTGTGATGTTCCTCGCTCGCTTTTCTGTTTTTTATAGTGTGTGTCTTTAATAGTCTAAAGGATAATTCTAGAAAACCTTAGTAGTCAATATATACGGTCAATTAAAATCTTATGGACCATTTGCACTAACTTCATCAGATCAATGAACTTTGATTTAGTCATTTAAAGGGAACAGGCAATAAAGCTGCAGTTTATGGTTATTCTGTTTACCCTATTGATTGGCTATGATATTTCAAGCCTCCCAAACAACTAATCTACAATTAGCAAGATGACGTCCACTCGGTGAAATAAGAAAAAAGATAAACATTTCTCTTGATAGGATTAGGTTAATTTATTATTATTTTAAAAATTCAGATGATTGTTGAATCTTGTGGAGTCGTCATATACACAGGGATGTCAATACCTGTTGTATTTTTTTTTTAGGATCTGTAATGTAATGACATGCTATACTATATTTCAGGGGAATTTTAAGATTATCTGCACAACCTTTTAATATATCATATAGTTCTCCTTCTTCTCTTATTATTATAAATTCATGAATAAAAACATTTGTTTTCCTGCCTACGAAATGGAGGTTTTCTTATTTTTGACTGTAATTCACGCACATATACAAAATACCATTAGATAACAATATCATGTCATGTTTTACATTTCCTACCCCCCTGCTATAATGAAGGTAAAATAATGTAATATAATAAAATAATGTATTTGTATATACAATAAAAGTTATGATTTCTTTACTCAATTTTGCCTAAGCAGGGTCGGTAGTCTGAATTTTAACCTGCTGGTACTGTTCTGTTTTAACAGATCGGCTTCCTCCAACAACTGTTCACTATATTTATAGCCCTAAGGCTGTGGAAGCACAATTGTCCTCTTATAATAGAGTAAATAGAGAGCATCAATCCTCTAAAAATTGGCATTGTCTTTCCTGGGTTAACGTTTGACCGGGCTAAATTGTTAAATGGCTCTTGGCTTTTGAGTTCATCAGACAAAGACCGCACATTATTCATATGGAATATTCTATTCTGCCGGGTCAAAAACAGCAGGTTTCCACTTGTTTTCCACTCCAGTTGGACTCTTTTAAGAGGTTTGGTAAAACTCAGCTACTCCTATCAGACTGACTCAGCACTTGTCGGGCTATTTCTCCTAAACAGCCGTTCAAAAATATTTTTTGAACATACTTAAAAAAAACTATGTATATTACTTACTGCTTGGGAAATTGATAAATTATTGCAACATCAAAGCTTTGATGTTTGTGAAAAAAGGAGGTAGTCAAGGCTTCATTTAATTGTTAAGTTGAACAGACAAGTCCAGAGAGACTTCAAGGCATCTTTTTTTTCCTGTTTCTGTTATACTATTGGTGCTCATAATTCATTCTAAATAGTTATCTTTTTCTCTTTTCACACCTTTTTTTTTTGCAGCAGCAGCAGCAATGCCTTATATCAGCTCTGAAGGACTTCCAAGTCTCAGAGCTCCAGGTCCTGAGGCACTCTTATTTATCTTTATTGTCCACAGCTCTGAATCACTGTCCTCTCTGGCCTCTAACTAGCTGCGCTCTGGCTCTATGTAGCTTTCTAATTTACTTTTTGAATAACACTGACAACACGGCCACTCCTGGATGGTTATATATTAAAAGGCAATATGACTTGCAATGAACTCAAGCACTTCCTGTAAGTGATTGTCGCAAGTGCTGCACAGACTCAGAATAACACTACTCTGACAAAGCGTAATAGGTGACAAAGCGACAGGTGACTATGTGAGTTGTGCGTACACACATGACACGTTGCTGCAATTTGGCATCAGTGGTGGCAATACTTGACATAGTGACCGTGAGAAGGCGCTCTTGAATTGACACTCAATTCTATGCAAGTGACAAGCGTGAATGCTTGGTTCTGATGTTAATGATTCCCTGGAATAAATCCTACGGTACATGTTTATGATCTTAATTTTTCCTTCCTTTTCCCCTTTCAGTTGCCAAAATGTTTCTATTTACTGTTTGATATGGAAAAAAACCTGAAGAAAAATTCATCTCAAGAGATTGTTGGTACTCCTGGTGAGTTTATGTGGCTAGTACAGTTAGCTAATCCGCTAATCCAATGGACACCCACAGCAGTGGTGTCTACTACAAAGTGATGTGAGTGATAGTAATGTGAAAAATGTTTGATGAACATATATAAAGGTGTATTTTGTGAGTTGTTGGGCCATTCATTCAGGATTACTACAATGTAAGAGTTACATTTTAACTTTCGAAAAATGACATTGTCTTGCTGGTGCCATAGCAACGTCATCTAACCTTAGGATTCCTGCTGGGTGCCATGTATTCCTGAGGACAAAAATCTTTCAATCTTCCCTGAGAAGTATTACTGAAACTCCCAAAGCAGAAGTCTTACTTAAAGGTCCTATAAAATGTATATTCAGTAGTGGCATGATCTGGCACTGTTTAAGTCAGGATCTATAAACAGTGTGTTAAAACAGCAGGTTTCCATGAAGAGCTACAAAGTAAATTATCATGGGATCCTAACGTACGCCAGCACAGGAACTGTCATAACACGGTCTTCTTTCAAGACAAAATGTGTCACTTGATTCTGATGTTATGTTCTCTAGATAACAGAACTGACGAAAGTGCTCTCTTTGTTAGTGATTTGAATAAGCTTTTTATATTAATGTTTGTATAGGTTAATGTCAATATTTAAAAAGTGCGTATATCAGTAAAATGTAGTCATATTACTTTAAATAGATTACTGCATTTTTATTCCAAAGCTTTTCCAGCCTTGTGTCTAATTGAAAAGTTGTGATCTGCCAAGTCATAAGCCTTTCAGTGAAAAGTATTTTATTTTGCAGCTTTCTGACACGTTTTTGCCAGATTTTGTCATAATGTTTTGAAAATGTCTTCTTTTTGTGTGTAATTGTGTGTAATTTAAGTAATTGTCTGTGTGCTGTGCATAGGCATCTTAAAGATTATACGGTATTTTACCTCCTATGAAATGGGCAGTAGAAGTAACTCCATGATTAAATACTGTATATTCCATACAAATTGACTTGTTGTATTGAAAATCAAAACCAGATATGGGCCAAGTTTAAAACAGAGAACAATAAAATAGTCGGGAGGGCCGCATACCAACACGTGTTCCCTCCGAACCACCCAACACTGATTATTACATGATTTGTCACACCAGATGAACTTCTTAGAAATAAAAGTTCTCATTCATAATTAAAAGTGACTTTTATTTTACTCTAATGTGAATGCCTGTGTTCTCTGAAACGATACGTCTAATTGTGCTATCTGGGTTATGACATGTCGTACAGTATTTGTGCAACCACTCAGTGATTCCAAAAAATAGATGAAATTTCAGCAAAAACTATGCTTTTGATTTTGTGCTGGAGGATAGCAGTCTATATTTATTGAGATGCCTCGCTTTAGCTGTTTTAGCAGCTATTGTTAGCACTGCTATTAAATCCCTACGATGCTGGTGCTGACTAATGTCAGCGCCCTATATATACGCAAAAAATTGCATGAATTCTAATCTGAACTTTCTCATTCAAGTCATATGGCAACATATCAGATACATATCTGATCTAGGACCATTTATGAAAGTGTCTGCTCTGATCTGAGACCCTCATATTAGGGTTTAAAAATACAGATTCATGTCACTTCAGGCTGGTAATGTGAACGTAACCTGAGGGATACTTGATGCTCATGATGTGATTCCAGACGTTTACATAGATTAAGGTGGCATGCATAATCAGGCATCCCAATCCAAGAATTAGGAGAGTGTATGTGTGCTCTTGATCGTCCTTGTCTTCTGAGTACTTTGAACAGCATTTTAAAGGTGTGACAAAATATTGCATCAGAAAATGCTGCCGTTGGTTGTAATATCTTGATTCCTTCATTAAATTAAGTGGATCTGAAAAGCTCGTGAGCAATTGAATGAGTGCTAAAATGACTCTGTAATTACACACTCTGCTCTTTGATCCATTTTTTTTCTTACAGAAACCTGTAGACTATCCGTTATTTAGTTTATACATTTGCATGATCACTGAACAGAAATATACAGCAGATTAGACAATAGGCAGTGTTTCACATTTGTTCCAATGTTTTTTTTTTTCAATCTTCATTAGCTCATGTCACAATGTGATGATGCTCTTACAGATAATATCCTGTCTTTGTTTCATTTATTGCACGCATCATTGTATATAAAAAAATAGATGTGTTGCCTGTGTTTTATCACCAAAGGTGAAGGATGTGAAGTCAGACCTGAAGTGCTTTATTGGTGTTGGTTTTGTTCCTTAAGAGTTTCTGTAGTGTAAATTCTTGAGTTCACGCTTCACTTGAGCACTTGAGAAGTCAGCTTTAATTTGATTGAAAAAACGATCTGATTCAGTTATTCTGAACTTCTGGCTTTGTGTTTGCTAACTGCCAGGTTTGGGATCTACAATGAAATTAAAATATACCTCTAAAAGTGTACTCATTGTTCTGGAACATATATCTTCATTATATTTGCAGAAGAACTTGCTCTTTAGTATGCATTGCATGGGGCCTGCTAACAACCTGCTTTGAATACTTCATTTTTAGAAGGCTCCAGAAACGTACTGGGTCTTTGTGAGTCAGAGATTTCTTTTTTTTGTGCATTTGCAACAGATTTTGTCACTCACGCTCCGAGGATGAGATGCACAAATGCAGAGAGAGAGCTTTGAGAATATTCTCCATAGGAGATGTACGAGGACACATCCCTCAGCTTTGGATTATGGGCTGATCTCTGGTCATATAATTTGATGGAAATGTTAATCATACAGTAGCATGGCATAGTAATAATAATGATTTTATGGAAATGTAGAATATTTTGCTTGAGTGAAATATTTAACTGTTGTGTACTGTATATACTGTATGTACACTCGATAACTAGAGGAAATGTTTTTGTTCATTTAAAGGATTAACTGTACTGTATTATGGATTATATCTAGATAGCAAAACTGAAAAATAAGGTTCATGGGAAGGTTAAAGGCTTTCCACCCAAATGCAGACTGTTTTTTTTCTTTTTTTTTTTACTAAGCACTTGTGAGAAAATCAGATTATTTAAATCTTCCCTTAATCACATTAATTCATTCAGTCATTTTCAGTAAGCTGGTCAGAGTTATGGTGGATCTTACGGAGCCTGTCTAAGATATACAGTATATTGTGAGCTCGCGCACGTGGAGGGAGCGGATAGCGCTGTCCTCCGAGTGTGTTACCCCGCCCCTAACGGTGCGTGAGCGAGCAGTTCGAAAAGATGTGGTCGGCTGGCGTCACGTGGTTCGGAGGAAACACGTGATTGTCTTCGGCCCTCCCGGCTGAGTGGTAGTAGTAGCCTTAATGTGGGAGCCCCCTAGTGACGGGGAGGAATTGGACACGACTAAATTAGGGAGAAAATTAGAAAAAAAAAGAAAAAAAAAAGATTGTATACTGTAGCGTCAACCTTTGGGCCAACCGAACTGTCTCATGGCTTTCGACAGGTAAAGGCTGCAGCCTCAGTGTTAAAGAAACACTGGGCAAAAAGAGGGGGAATGACCAGACTTGATGTTTGTTGTGCATGTTACCTTATTACGGCAAAAAAAAAATGTCTGCTATAGCTGTTAGTCTCTTAAAGAATTCATTAAGAGTTTCAAGGAAATTAATTTTTTAAATACAACTGATTACAGAGATAGTTACCCATACATGACAGGTGTGGTACACAGGAATGACTAAAAAATATTCCATTACTCTTTTAATAATAATGTGCGTTATTTTAAAAGGAACAGAAGTAAAATCTTTGAACTGAACAAAACAGCCAGTTTGGTTTTATTTTTCCTTAGGCAAAGTCCCGGCTTCTAAGAAAGGCTTTTAACATTTCTAGCTTGGAAGAAGGTACAGTACCTGGAATTGCTATTACTGTACATTATAAATTACTTTTTAAATGAATTTTCCATGGATATTCTATTACATTGTTATTACATAAAATTTCACGTTGGAATCCTGTGGGAAAAGTTTGGCTTTTGTACAGTAGAGTTGAATTCTTAGTAGTTTGCAAAACAGAAGCGATCACTGTGGTTCTTTTGGTCAGGAAAGTTCTTGGCTGGCTGTGTCAGGAGCGGGTACTCCCACTCTACCTTAAGTTCAGGATTTTTCAGAGAGACAGGCTTTGTTTTCACTCTGTTGTGAGTACAAAAAAAGGACTCTGTTCAGTCCTGACACACTGTCCTGCATTGTTATTCGACCCTATGGCTATATGAGAAGGCTGTACATGCAGTTGTACTGAGCTCAGTTTACACAGTGTGACACGAAAATAATTCACATGCCTCATGTTTTTAGGGAAATACAGTATTTTAAGACAGCCATTTTTAAATAGCTTTATATGCACCATGTCTAGAGGGAATATTGTTGCGATTAATCTTAGAAGGAAAAACGTTTCGGTAGAATAAATAAGTGCAATGAAAGGTTTGGATTTGTTGGTTTTATCATGCTTCATGATTTGAATTCATGAACTTCATGGTGCCACACAGTATATATACAGAGACTGCAGAGTTCATTTGCTATATGATATGCCTTGGAGTGAGATATGAAGGAAGCAGTTGTTTGTCATTTGCAGAGTTTCTTGTTTAGGCCTGTACCCAGAGAGACTCTCTCACTGTGTTAGTGAAATGTTTATTGGTTGTAAAGGAGTGGTACCGCCTCACACACAAGATTAAAGAGTTGAACAAAGTGTGTTCCTGGGGAAATAAGTTGCAGTCAGAATCAGCAGTTTGCTTCAAAGTGAAAGGGGGAAAAAAAGTTGTTTCCCTTTCCAGACTAAACTGAAGGGCATGGGTATGTATGCAGAATATGGGCCTGTGTGACATGAATATACCCATATATTAATATTTATGCCTGCCATGGGGAAGTTGTTGTTTTAGAAGGTTTCCAGAGTTTTACAGCTCCAGAGGCAAGCAGTGCTCAGTATTTACAGTTTTTTCTGAATGCTTAAACCCTAACTGTGATTCTCATAGCACAATTTCTAAAACTATTAATGCTTATAGCAAAACCACTCACTGAGTTTGCAAAACTAAAAGCACAAACACTGCTTTGCACTCAGTTTGCAATTTTGTAACACACACTTTGCAAAACTGTAGGCACAATT
>JAQQZS010000023.1:26480295-26496812 GCA_030068045.1 Platyallabes tihoni
CGAAAAGTTATATGTTGTTGTTCATCTAAGGTTGTATTTGCCTAATACTGACACCCGCTATGATAAAAAAAAAATAAAAAAAAATAAAAAAAAAAAAATTATATATATATATATATATATATATAATTAAAAGAGGGGCTACTAACTTTTAAACATGACTGTAAGTATTTCTTTTGCTTCTGTAAAGTGTCACAGTTTGTGGGTAATAAATGACACATCACAAGTCCGGGTTTGACTTGAATTACCCTTGTATTTGGCTAGAAATAGTTAGTATCTGTTTTTCTTTAACAGTGTAACATTAAAATGTCAGCCTGTCATGTTTTGCATTTGAAGCCATAGATTTTTAGAACATTATCAAGCCAATGTCCTGTCCTTATATAATAACACAATCATTAGTAGTTATTGGAGAGTACTGACTGGAATAAGTGCTTAGTGCAGCTTTCTGAGAGGCAGAGCCGGGTTCTGTAATGGCGGTGGCTTGATCTGTGCCCTGTCACCGGTCTGTAAAGGTGTCTGCAGGAGAAGACGAATTTGCTGGCTTGTCAGTTTGCGGCCAGTGTGCGCTGGGCTTTATACTGTATATATTAATATCTTTCAAACTCTAGTACACCAATACTAAAACGTGTAGAATATACAAGTACAAAAATAAATAAATAAATAAATAAACAAACCAGGGTAACACTACTCCTGAGCGCTAATTATTAAATACATCACGAAGATAGTAAGACAAACAAGAAAAGCCCGTAATGATAAGTACATATCAAGAAAAAAAGAACATCCCTATGCTCACCATTTCCCCATGCTCACAAATCATCTTTCAGCTTTTGAGGACAGGTGCATTGAGATAATCAAGAGAGAATAGGCTGTGTTATGCACTGACTAATTCAATGTGACGCAGCATAACGACCTTGCCCTCCTGAGCAGGTCAGTGTGGGTGGAGACTGGTACTCTGCACTCTATTTTGCAAGCATGTGCTTAATGTTAAGATTGTCCTTTTTCCATGTCCAGATGAAAATTGAAGGTACAGTCTGGTTCCGGTTGCAGCTACAGGGTCAGATAACAGGGCTGTCCGTTGCCATAATCCATAATGGAATTCTGCTTCTCAATTCCAGGAACTAAAGTTAATGTTACTGCTTCAAACAGCGTATTAGAAGCAATGACTTCTAATGGTTAAGCAAAATTAATACACTGGGGCTTTAAGGCCAAGTTGCTCAGATACACTTTAAACTCCCTCAGGTGCCATCTAATAATTAGCACATGTGATATCGACCTCTGTCAATGAACTTTCGCTCATATGCTTATCTCAGACGGGAGAGTATGCCACAGACGAGGACGAGAACGTGGGGACCGGCAGGCCAGAGAAAGACGTAACCATTGAGGTGTTCGACTTGCCTGAAAACGAAGACCTTATTTCACCATCGGAGCTGGATGCTACCAAACTCTACCAGAAATTCAGAGAGGTAAGCATCAAGTGCACTTCATTTGGAGTAGACTAGCAAGAGGGAAATCTTGAACTGTATGGATGCATCAATATTATTATTATTATTGTTATTATTATTATTATTATTATTATTATTATTATTATTTTCAGACCATGGTCCAAGTACAGATATGTTTTTTTATATCATATTAATAAATCATGAAACATTTTCTTTAGGTCTGTTTATGTTTACATAGGGTTCAATTGGCCACATCTGTTCCTATGGAAATGCACATCTGTACAGGAGTAGCAAAATACATTCTAGGTACATCCTAGTTAGGAACTGATATTTTCTTCTTCTTCTTTTTTTTTCCCTAGTTTGCATTTTCGGCAGCGTTGGTTGCTGTTATATTCTGCTACCAGCGAACTCCTTGTGCTGCGTTTTATGTTTAAGCTGTCTTATCAGATTATTCGTACTTTAAGAAGATGCGGTGGTTCCTCCTCCTACATCCTCTTTTCGCAGAGCACAGTTTGCAGTCGTTTTTTTGCTTTGACTCATTATTAAGAGTGAAATGCATCCGGATCAGTCATTTCTCTTTATTAGTGTGGCAGCATACACTAAGCTTACATCACAGATCATGATGTAGTGTAGTATTACTCTAGATTGGAGCATTTATTACACGTATGAGTAAAGGAGGCTGACTGTAATACCAGTATTATTATGTATAACTATGCATGGCTGAAACAAAAAGGGGTTTTATTTCACAGTACAAATGCAATTTGTGAAGTGATGCAAAACAAACTGAACTGAAACTCCTTTATACGCAGGAAACCTGTGTTTTAGTGTTCGCTGTATTCAAAGATCAGTTCTGCAAGTGGTTTTTACATAAAATCCTACTCAAGCCTAGTCATCAGTGCTACACTTTTCACACTTCACTAACTGTGCCGCCTTATATTTGACATTAAGTTAAAATCCCAGTGAACCCCGTTTTTGCCCCCCATCCCCCCGAAGGTTTTTTTTTTTTTGCTTCATTGTGTTTCTCCCTCACTCTTATTCTTCTGTGTATCCTGATTGTGAGATAGTACAGTAGGAGGGAGAATGTACAGGGTTGCAGAGGACATCTCCTTCTGTCCTAAAACATTAATTCATCTTCACTTTCTCTCTCTCTCTCTCTCTCTCTCTCTCTCTCTCTTTCTCCTTTGCTGTCTTTCTATCCACAGCTACAGATCAAGCACAGTGTCACTGAGGCTGAGATCCAGAAACTCAAGAACAAGGTAGGAATTTGGGTTTTACAGCCAATTATCATGCATTTAGTGTACCATGTTTATATTTGTAGAAAGCTTGAGATATTTTCTAAAGATAGTGTATGCATAATACCTTTTAACGTGTTTATAGCAAACTGTGCAATATACTTAACTATTAAATTAAATTAAAAACGTATAAATAGTTTAAATAAATATATATAACTTTACAGTATAATACATGTATTGTATGTATCCACATGTATGTGGGAATCTGTAGAACCAGTATACATTGTATGAAACGCATTGTAATATCTGTTCTTAAAGTTCTGCCTGTAGTGACGTCACTAATTAGTTCGAGCTTATTCGGTTGAAGATTTGTGCTATCAGATTACAATCAGCTGGTTTTGTTAATCGATGGCACAACTATGTGGCAGGACTTTTACTTTCCGAATCCAGGGTGTCCACCTCTGCTCTAAAAAAAAAATGGGTACAACTAGGGAATTCTCAAGTGAAATGCAAACTTCTGTACATGACCTTCAGGACGAAATCAAAAAGGCATAGATTGAGAAAGTGACAACTGAGCACTGCAGATGTCTTTTTGACTCTATGCCCAGACGGCTGCACCTGGTGTTGAAGAATAAAGGACTTCATACTAAATATTGATTGTTGTATAGCAATTTCACTACATAAAATATAAAATTCATTGTATTATCTCGATTGTCATTAGTTAAAAAAAAATTAAATGCCATTAAAACACTGAATTTCACTTTAGGAAACAAATCAGGAGTGAACTGTAATTTAAACCAGTCAGCTTCAGAAATCTTGACATCCTCCTTAAAAAATAAGCAGATAATAACATGCAAAATATATTTGTTATAACAAATGAAGATACTGTTATTTGCGTTTTCAAAATGTCCAGTACAAATTATATTTGGTGAAGCATTCTCTAAAAGTAAAAACACTTATCGAACATATCGATGCTCTCATTGCAAAACATTTGACCTTCTTGTTATTCTTAGCTTTGCTCTCTTCAATCCGGATCACAGATTTTCAACAGCATTCAGCTCTAGAGCCTGCATTGATTTTTTTTCCCCTTTTATCTTGTTTTCTGCTGTTATACTACTTTTCTCTTGAAGGGCTCCAGTAATTCTGGAGTTGGCTGCACTTGTATGATTATGTTGTGTTTATTGATTGATTCCCTCCCTCTCTTTCACTCTCTCTCTCTCTCTTTCTAGTTGGCAGCAGTGGAGAAAGAGAAGGCCCGCTGGGAGCGAGAAAGAAGCCAACTGAAGCAGAGCATTGAAGATAATAAGGAAAGGATGTTAAAGCTGGAAAGCTACTGGATCGAGGCTCAGACTTTGTGCCACACTGTCAACGAGCACTTAAAGGAGGCTCAAAATCAGTATCAAGCCTTGGAAAAGAAATACAACAAGGCCAAGAAACTGATCAAGGATTTCCAGCAGAAGTGAGATCATCAGCAGAGCTTTCACATACATCCAGGGCATTAAAAAAAAAAAAGAAAAGAAAAGAAACAGAAGCTACCATTTATAGTTACGCACATGTTGTTACTTAATCCACTGATCCTACACTGTAGGGTAGAGAGCTGGACTGTTTTAGCGGTTAATCGTTTGTTTATTAGATTTTGCTGGATTTGAGAGACTTTAGCTATGAAACGCTTACAAGGATTTTCAAAATTAATTAACAGAAAAAAAACATTGCATATTTATTTTAGCCACTATAATCGGAATAATCTCTTTCTGAATGTGTGTAGTTTTGGCCCTTAGAGAGAGTGCACAGGAGCTGCAGTAAAGTGACCGAGAGAGAGAGTGAGCATCTTTATGAGCAGCCTGTCATAACAACTACAGTACAACCTGACCAGCTTTAATTGCCGTTCAGGGTGGGGCGATTTTCTAAATGGGGACTGCGTCTAATCTGCGAGTTTGATTAAAAAAAAAAAAAGCTTATTCCAGTGGAACTGGGGAGGGATAACACTAAGAGTCCTCAGACACATGGTGACTAATGTGTCCCCTGCTCACGCTGCCAGTTAACAAACCACACACACACACACACATACACACACACACAGAGATGCATGACCATCTATTAAAAGAGTGTGACTTTTTTTCAGGGAGGTAGAGCTTGCCCAGAGGGAAGAGGCAGAGAAGAAGAGAGTTGAGGATGTGGAAAAGGCTCATTTAGCTGAGATCCATGGGCTACAAGTGAGGGTAATTATATGCGAACACACACACACACACACACACACACACACACACACACACACACACACATACAGGCACACAGTTTATTTGGGGCTTTCACAGCTGGAACCAATACAGTCGTAATTCGAATGTTTGGGCTTGCAACCATTCGAATTACGAATTTCCGCAAATACAAACAGGCCACGGATCTACAAACGTTCGCAGATACGAGCAAATCACAGAAGAAGCTCAAGTGTTAAAATAGACACTGCAGTGCACCAGATACCAATATTTACAATTATATATAAATATATTGTCCTCCTTCCTGAGTTTAATTTAAACTAGGTTCAGATGACTCAGCATGTTTAAAAAGGCTCACCTGCAGTTACGGTTTTTGGCCACATGGGGAAAGGGGACAGATGCACCGCTCAGATTTAGCGGATTGGTATGCTTTACATTTTATATTTTTATCAAAGGTGACTCACTTTGTTGGACTTCAGAACAAATCCGACTTACGAACATGCTTCCAGAGCGGAAGGAGTTTGTAAGTCGGGGACTTGCTATACTTAAAATTGTATACTCAAATGATTGCTTATTTCCGGGAGGCTTCATCACTGCATTATGCACGTCTGTCCTGCTATGAATCCTACTAATAGTACTTTTGCATTATTTATTAAATGTATATTTCTTTATCCATGTTAAACACTGATCAACAATTAAATCAACATCTGGAAAAAAAGTGCAAGTCTCCAGACATTCCCCTTTCAATCCACATTGAAATGGTGGTGTGTTTTATTTATACCATATTGTAATGGAGATAACAGAGCAGTGTATATTTACTACTGAATTTCCATTCTAACTCAGATCATGGCTAGGGAACATTGTTGACAGTCAGAATGTAGATAACAATCTAACAGAATCTCGTCCATGGTATGAACTGTGCAGATTGCAACGCTGGAGTCGGAGCTGATGCAGCTGATGAAACAAAACGGGATCCAGGTAAACAACAACAACAACAACGATGTCAACAGCTGCACACAACCAAGCGAGAAAGGTGTTGCACTGCAGGGTGCCGAGAGACAACTCACTGTAGGAGGTCAGCCACAAATACACACACACTTCCTCGTCACTGTGCACATGTAACCCAGGAAGTCATTCTTTACAGTAATGATGGTCTTTAAGATAGGCAATCTAAACCCAGATCATCTTGTACACACATACAGGGTTTTTCCATTGATGAGTTTCTTTTTGAACAGCTGAAATTTCTAACACATAATTTTAGGAAAGAAAATGGCAGCCTAATTAATTTACATGACTACCAAACATTATCACAGTTTCACAAATAATAATTTTAGTAACAATCTTCTGTAACAAGGTGCCAGTCTGTCAAAGTCTCCACTCTTTGTTCGTTCATATTCTGCATCCAGAGAGCCAGACTTTCTTGTATTTTTAATGTAGTCTTGAGGAATAGTTCTTCAGGCTTCCTGAAGGTCTCACATTTTTGGCAAGATTTTGTCTCCCATTTAAAGTTCAGTCCTTGTACCTGAGCAGTTTTAGATGAATTATTTTTGTTTAAGCCACACAGTGACCTATTGGTCATTCAACCATGAACATCTGACTTAAGGCATGAACCAGTGAGATACAGGTGCAGATGCTGACAGATGATCAGGCCAGTGATTAGAACTGTACAGTATACTGGTGATGCTGAATGTTGAGTGGTTGGAACAGATAAGAGAGGAAATGAGGCTGTAGCTGAGGTTGTTACATAAATAACCAATTTTTAATTGTATTTTTGCAGCCTGTCACAGTTAAACATTTGTTCCCATTTCTTTAATTAAACCTACATTTAATAAACTAAAAAGTACATAATTTAGTATGAAGAAATTAGGAGTGGCTCAAGACATAAGAATAAGATTGCTATTTTATTCAAGATTTATTGGACATACAAATGGAAAATAATAAATCCATGGCTAAATAAGACACCAGTTTATGTTCTCATCTGTGCTTTTGGCATGAAGTCGCTTTTTCCTTTGGTGCAGAGGATTTGGCTCCTTGCGACCATGTTCATTGTGAGCATGCCATAATAATGGAGATAAAACCCGACAGGGCTGGAATACTGAATAAGATGTGAAGTGACTGAATGAGGTGGCTCAGAAAGACCCTCAGACTTCACTGAGACATGCTCTTTAGAAGGATTCCCGCTGCCCTGTTTTATTTCACCTTTTCTCAAACTCTCTTTAATAAAAATGCCAACAGCTCATGAGCAATGAGTAACGATTGAAAAGAGGCAAACATTAAAAGTCAGGTCTTCACTGTTTTCAAGTAGGATACTGTTATTATGTTGTTAATGTGTGTCTAAATTCTGGCTCGTGCTATATGTTTCAGAGTCGAACGAGAGTGGAGGCAGTGACCTGGTGAAGGGTCGGACGCAGATGTTTGGTCCCTCCATAGGCATTGGAGACACCAACAGCTCTACTGAGGCTGAGGACGGCCTCCAGAAGAGGGTAAGATTCACCACATATACAGTATACATGTGTGCACTAGACTGTGGATAAAGAGAAGTAGGACATTGGGACATAAACTGGACAACATATAGAGACTTACTGAACATTCACAAAGAGAGAGATTTATGTACTGTATTTGGCATAATTCCACATCTTTTATTTACATATTTTATTTTATACTCACCTGCCCAGGCTTTTTAATAATTATATTCTCATTAGCATAATAATAACTATCACTATGTGTTTTGAATGCTGTTAACATCATGTTTTGTTAAAAGTCTCTTACTCTCAACCTGATTATGCCTCTAAAACACATGGCCCGTGCTAAAATCAAAATCTTTACATTAACTGACATGCCTAGAGCCCTACTGGTAGTGAGTTAATCTCACATGATGTCAAAGATTATCCTGAATTTCTGCTATAGGTTTAAATATAAGAGGTATTTAGGCTTTTGACCCATTGTTCCAGGAGATCAGACCTACAAATAGCAGATAATTATTCATTATAATACATCAAATGGAATTCTATCCTTAGATTAGAGTTATTGATCAAACTCGGTCAAATAAGCTATTTTACATGTTATGTTTCACAGAATCTGTTACCTTCATGCTACTCTATCATTAATGAGCATTAATGAAGAAGGACACTTCATTAATTTATGCTCAATTTGATTATCGTTTCCATCCATCATTGGCTTTAATGTTGTTGCAGCCACCCTACTGCTTTCTGCCTTCAACAAACATACGCTATAATTATATAATTGGTCCTTGTTAGTTATCTCAAGGGGTTATGAATTGGAGAGCATTTAATGTGAGCAGTTTTCCAAAGGGGCACATTAAAAGCAGTATTTTCAACCTTAAAATGGGCTAGTAGCCACCGTATGGCCTTCAGAAGAGGGATATGTATGTAATAAAATGTAAACCATGTATCTGATTTTCTTTATTTTCCATGTTCCATGTTTTCTCCCTTTCTCACATTCTCTCCACTGTTATACCCAAGTCCTTGGCCCCCAGGGTAACTGAGAGTGAGGGTACGTATTCCACACACTCGACATTCATTTCCCAAAATATTCAGTCTTACCTTTGTCTATATATATATATATATATTATTTTATATATATACACAGTAAGGAGTAAGGTATTTAGATATCCAAGAACTTGATGAAAGTTTAACATTCATTATGTGACTAAATGAAACTTGGTTATAAGGATTTAGGCAGTTTTTAACACCACATTTGTTAAACTTGCTTGTTTGTCTATATTGAGATATAAAGTTGATATTTCAAGTACACTGTATAGCCAAAAACATGTGGATATCTGACTATCATACCAATGTGTGACCATTCCAAAACCATAGGTGTAGCCGTCCCACTGCTGCTGTTATGACTCTTTGGGCAAATCCCCAAGCAATGGTCTATTTAGCTAAAAGAGCACTAGATCAGGTGCTGATGTCAAGCAAGAAGGCCTACATGCATTCAAATTCCTTCCAAAGTTGTTCTGTGGGGTTGATGTCAGGGTGTAGGCCAATTAAATATTTCCACATCGTTCTTAACAAACCATGTCATTATGAATACAAGAGTATTGTGATGATGAAACAAGTTTGGGCCTCTTAGTTCCAGTGAAGGGAATTTCAATGATACAGCATGCAAATACATTCTATACAATAATCAATGGTCAGTGTCGATATTGTGGTGGGCCAACGCAACTAAATCAGTGTATGGTAAACACTGCAACTATATAACAGTAGTTTGGGGAAGGCACCATATAGGTAATGTCAATTGGTCAAAGATTTTAGCCATACAGTGGATATAACCTGATCGAATGAGCGTGAAAATACACCGTCTGAATTCTGGGGTCTTTGCAGGTCCTCCAGTGGTCTCAAGTGGCCATTTCCAAGTTCAAGATGAAAAATGCAGCAAGAAGCTTATGGACTTGGGGTAAGATGATGATCAAGGAATATTAATAAGAAATTCAGCAGGATTATAATTTTATATGTAGTGCAGGTATGCAAGTATGAAAGGTTATTTGGCTGGGAAATATGCTGTATGGCCTAAGCAATCTCACCAGGAGAACAGTACGATCTTCATAAAGACAAAGTACATTCAAACAGAAATAGAATGAATGTTTATGAACTACATGTTATTTTGTCTTCTTCTGTAACCTCTTTTCTGCGCTCCAGCTCCCCAGACCCACCAGCAGTGAAACCCAACATAGGGCAAGACACAAACAAGGTATGGCTTTCCATCAATCTCCAGCTGAAAATTTTTTTTTACTAATTTGTGTTGGCTGTTTATTTGAGCTGTGTTTACTGATAACATTTCTTTGGTTTGCAGCAGAAATACTTTTCATGGCCGCACTTCTTCTCCTATTCATATAACTTGGTACTCTATCGGTGGTAAACCCATAAATATGCTCATAAAAATTAAACCATTTGTTCAAAATATTTAAAATGATCATTATTTGCACCACAAAAAGTTTAACGAATCAAAACATTTTCATATTTTTTAGAATAATTTGATGAATCTGAGCTGATAAATTGGGCTGAAGGTTCTTCTGCAGTTTCTCAATGTTAAAGACTTGGCTGTGATTTAAATCCAGAACCTCACAAATTACTGATTATGGGATGGCAAAAATGTATGAAATTTGAAAATTCTGCTTTTATGAACGTATTCTTGGAAGACCTATGAAAAATTAAACATTCAGCGTAAGACTTTGATTTTGATATACTAGATAGATAGAGATTTATTTATACATACACACACTAAATATTATTAAATATTAGGGAAAAATGCTCCTTTTGGCAAATAACTAAATACAGTAATCAAAAAGGTTTCTGTACTTAATGTTACAGTATGGTATTAATAGTTCATAAATTGTATGTGATATATTTTTACAGTATATCTCTCTCTAGATTTAAGAGTAGAAACAGTAGTTTCTGTTATGTGTTGTTCAGTTTTCCTGATCTTTCAATTTTCCTTTCAATCTTTTAATTTGTTCACAGTCTACAATGTCTTAAATAACACTTAAGAAAGGTTGGTTTTAAGTCATTAGACTCATTAATGAGGCACATTTAAGTAAATTACTGCAAGTGTACAGTATCAGTGGGGTTGCAACATCTGAGCTTTAATAAGAAAAAGTGTTGAGATAAACTGTAAAATATCAAGGGTGACACACTTTTGCTCTCATTTTTGTGTGCTTTGTCTGAAGACTTTCATTATCATTAAACAAATTGCTTTGAGTTCAAGCATCTTTTATCGATCAGTATTTTCACTCCTTCTGGGAGTTTATTTGTTGTCTGTGTGTTTCTTCTCATCAAATTAGGTTTAATTAACTAAATTAAGAATCAATCACTGCTGATTGATGATTATTTACACTAGTGACACAATCAAACCAGAGGAATACACAGCACGCTCTTCTGCTATTTAGAGATGAGAAAGGCTTGGTGCGGATTTCCTACGGTTTCTGATGCGGATTGTTTTTCTCAGGCTTCAGACAACGTCGGTGTGAGCAGCTCCAGCTCAGGAGAGATGTGGGGTTTGGTCACTGAGCCCAAGTTGACTGGCCACTCACACACATTAGTGCTCTCTTCAGATGAGGTGAGAGGGAGCAAATAGCATTTCATGGTCAGTCTGATGAGCACCATTTCTCTGCTGAAAATAAGCTTTGTGAGTTTTAAGCCAGCAGATGGGGCTGTAGTATGTACTGTATGCTCATGCAAAAGCTAATAAAGTCACTTTCTCTTTGTGCTGCGCATATCAGAGTCTGGATACAAGTGATGATGAGGTGAGGCTTTTTTTAAATAGATTTTTTCAAAAACATGCTTTATTATTTTACTTGTTATTTTTATATTTATCACATTTCATTTGGTTGACTGAACATAATTTATTCATACATCTTCATATACACTGCCTGGCTCCAAAAAAAGTCACACTCAGTATTTGATTACTCATAATCATATTCTTGCTGCTAAAGGGTGATCTACAAACTATTGAATCATGGGATACATAGTATTGACCAAATAATGGCATGGTGAAAAAAGTTGTGTGTTGTTAGGGTTATTCATTTCACTTATCGTCTATACCAGTGGTCCCCAACCACCGGGCCGCGGACCGACCGGTACCGGCCCGTGGAGCAATTGGTACCGGGCCGCAGAAAAAATAATAATTAATTCGCAATTGGTACCCCCCAAACCCCCACCCCCCTTTTCAACGTTATGCGGTAAAATTTCAAATGTACCTCACGCACTTACGGACTGTGGGAGGAAACAGAAGTACCAGGAGGAAACCCACCAAGCACAGGGAGAATATGCAAACTCCATGCACACAGAGACAAGAATCGAACCTGGCCGGGAATAGAACTCGGCCCCTGGAGGTGCATGATGACCGTGCTAACCACTACAACACCCTACCGCCTGTGTTTGCCTAATACTAGGACATTTTTTAATTTTGTTTTTTTACACAGAAACACCAATGCTGCAAAGAATTGAAGAACTTTTATATAAATTATATATATATCATATATAATGATAAATATATAATATAATGTACCTGTCTATATATTTTATAACTTTATATTTATTTTTTTCATGTGAAGTTCATGTGACTCTTTCCTAAGGCTGTTCCCCTGTGTTTGTGTCAGATCCAGGATGAAGGGCAGCCTTTGAAGAAGCACCAGTGGCAGAATCGCAGTGTGCACGACTGGTCGTGTCAGCAGGTGTGTCTCTGGCTCATGGGCCTGAACCTGGAGCAGTACATCCCTCAGTTCACTGCCAATAAAGTGGATGGAGCACGGCTCCTGCACCTTAACAACGATGCACTTAAAGTGAGCACACACACACATGATTCCATAAAAATCTCACAATCTTCTTATAGTAGTTGAATTCAAGTTACTTTGGTATAGCAGCTTTACAGGAATCCAGCTGTATGTTTGGATGCCTAAACAGCAAGTCAGAGATAACAGTGATTAGGAAAAACTCCCTGAGACAACATAAAGGAGAAACCTTAAGGATACATACAAGGAGACTCAAATGGGCATCTTGTTCTTGTACCGCCACTGGTCTCTCTGCAGGCAAATCCATCTCACATGTGGTTGCTAGGAGACACCGCCATTGAGGCAACAAGGGGAGATGCGCGACACCTGGGGGCACACCTACAGTATATACTGTATGTCCCCAGACTGTGTGGACATTAGTTCCACACCCGGTGTGAGAGCAGATCTATGTCGCTCCGGTACAGGAAACGAAAAGAGAAAAAAAATTGGATGAAAAAGTAATGAAGCAAAAGAAAAGCTAAAAGAAAAGAAAAAAAAAACAAAAAGAAAGTGTTAAAAAAATTTGTTAAAAAGCAAAAAATTTAACAAAGCCCTGACACTTTCAAAAATACTAAATGCACGTCTTGTAATAGAAAACGTCACCATATGAACAACTGCACATGTTGGTCACAGCCTGGTAAAATTAATGCAAAGATTTGCTTAATAAAATAAGGGTAAAGTGGTAATTCATTTTGGTTCTTGGACAATCTCTAATGGTCATGACATCTGTAAAAATGTAGGGCCTTTTTGAATCAGACACATTGTTTGTGAATATGGTCTCTGCATCTCAAAATTGCAGTCTTTGCGCTCAATGCCATTGTTGTACGTTTCCATCTTTTAGGATCTAGGTGTAGCCTCGTCTCAGGACCGTGCTGTGTTTAAGAGGAAGCTGAAGGATCTGAAGGTGCTGATGGAGAAGGCCCACAGAAACAAGGAAAAGCTGCAGAAGCAGTGTGGAAAAACATCGCAAGAAAGAACTGAAGCAAGTGTAGAAAAAGTGCCGCATGACCTCTGAGCCAGGAAACCATACCGCAGAGTGTCGGGTATTCAATCATGAAAATAACTGGGAATGAAAGAGTCTTCATTCTTCATTCTAGACTGGGAGTCCATTTAGCGGACATCAGAATCTCACTGGAGGAGGTACTGCTACTGAGCTGCCACTGGAAAGAATAAACCAAACCGTCCTGAATAACTGATCCTATTAACTATTATTTTAATTGTTTTTCGTTTTTTCCCCCGACAGATTTAGAATGCTTGTTCATCTGAGAGGTGTTTATTTATTTGCATTTTAGCCTGAAATGACTTAACAGTTCTGAGATTTCAAGCACCTTTAAACATTATATATATATAAAGAAATGTGCCATTTTCTATCAAGACCCAAGATATGCGGTTTACTCTGTGTGAAAAATCTTTTGGCTTAAACCACAGCTGATAGGGATGCAAAGTGCCGCTGTCACGCTGTCCGAAAGCTCGAGTGCTGCTCACTGGAAATACGGAAATCTTACTGTGAGACGAATGCCATTTCAAGTATTGAAATATCACAGACCTCGCACTAAATCCATCTGACCTTGTGGATATTGTATACCTGTAGCTGTATTAACACTTCAGTGTGCTGATTACTGTCCTGTATCCCTCGTTGATGTCGAAAAACAAAGTCTGCTTTTCAGAGGCAAAATAAACTACAATGAGGAACCAAGAAGAGGCCTGAACATACTGTACAAACGCACTGCAAGAGCCGATACTGAAAAACGCACTCCAAAGATGACAGAATGGATCTCTGAGACATGACAGTCCTGCTGCTTCTTCCTCTTCCTCACCCGCTACCTGCTTTTAGTTGTCATTTGACTGAACTAGATCCTCAGTTAGCGCTGCCTTTTAAACTACTGCTGTATAGATTTTGTATAGCATAGCTGCTCCGAGTAGGTGAAACCCCCCTGATTACGGTAGTCCAACATCTAAATGGTGTTCAGTAGCTGACAAACCTGCACTTAAAGCAGACATATTTAAATTTATCATTTAATACTTATTATATAAATCTTATTTTATTTTATTGTCAGTGAAATGAGATTTTTAATTCATCATCAGACTGCTGTGTTGTTCATGCTCGTCAGTTTTAGCTTTAGGATCATATCATGGGGGGAAAAATCCAAAATACTTTTAATTCAGTACATATATATATATAATACTATAAAGTATTGATTCTAATCCATTGTGATTTATTTTCTTTTTGGATGTACAGTCAATACATGAGATATTTCTATCAGATTTCCAATTGCTTATTTAATATTCAGCTGTAGTTTAGTAACTCATCATTTGCTTTGTTCTTTTCGCTGAAATAATTCTGCAGCTTTGTGTTAATATTTCTACATGTTCATGTTTTCCCCTTTATAGAGTGAATGTCAGCTCTTCTGTGAACATTATTGTTTTGTCCTGCTGTAATAATTTCCATGTTTACATTTGGAATTGTGATTATTTCAATAGGAAAGCAAGACCCGCACTGCAGAGTGTCAGCCAGTGCTGAATCAACGTGTGAATTCTTAAAGTTCCCACAAGATATGTTGGTATTTGCTCCACATATGCTTGTATTTACAGTCATTTAGCTGCAGTGTGTTGGGAACCGTTGTCTTGTAAGGAGTTCGTTTGAATTATTTATTTTTTAAAAAATCATCTTGTGTAATTTATCATGAGCAAAATATTATACAGTCATATTTATGCCATAAAGAATGTCATATTTATGACATAAAGAATGTTAAATAGTGATTGGTCTATCCCAGTGTTCAAAAAGGTTCTCTATGTTTTTATCCTTTATTTTAATCCACCATAAATAGATCAAAATCAAAATGCTGCTTTCAGATTTCTGTCAGACAGCAAAACGCCATAAGTTATATATATATATATATATTTATATATGACAGTTAAAAGCAATATGTGAACTAAAGCTTTTATGAGATGTTGTCTCTTTGCTATGGGTCAATTATATGAATGTGTGTATGCACAGGATAATCATGGGTGATGCTGGTGGTCATGATGTGTAATCATTATTAGGCTTGAGTACAGAACAGACACACAGACACATTGCTGATACTGAGTGCACCTTCTTGCTTTTTTGAAACAAGTGCTCCATGTTTCTTCAGACGCACAAACAAGGCAGCTGTTCATCAGTTTGTTTGAAATGGTTTCTGCCCGGTTATTCTCCCAAATAGTCAAGGCTTTAGCTCTTAACCTTTTGAGTTAAGGCGTAATGCAAAGCACTGAAGCTACAGAGCTGCTCCTAAAAGAAAAATCGTCTCCTAAGAAGATCTCTTTTTGCGCTCTGTTTTGTTAACTCATAGCTGCATGAAGGACCCCAAGGTGCCATGTTTCCCTTAGTTCTAGGACAGTCATACTTTATTTACCATGTTTTTATTTGGAAGAGGTTGTAGTTGTCACTCATGTTGACTTGTAAATACACCTCCAAATGACAACCAGTTCAGAGAAATACAAAGGTTTATTCCAAAACAGTGTCTGTTTTTTTTTCCTGTTGTCCATTTTATATTAATAATAAGGTTTAAAATATATATATATTACTTGTATACTATTATATGTTTAAACTTGGAACATACTTAATTACATCAGTTTAGACCATTTTAGTCTTGGGCTCAGACTTAATCCACCATTTTAGACATGGACTGTGTTTCGGGATGAAAATACTATTGGGGTGATGCCACATTTGGCAGCCATTTACCACTGAAAATTTAAATCTTTTTTTCAAATGAGAAATACTTTTTATCAAAGGGTTAGCTGTTTCTAATGCTTTAATTTATTTAGTAAAGTTAACATTTATTTATTAAATTACTTTCCAGTTATAGTTTTGTTTACAGGGTTGTACTAAAGTGACTTCCTTAGGCATAATCAGAATAACAATAAAAATAAAAGAAAACATTCAAACTCTTCTTCCTATGAGATTTAGAAAATTCAGATGATGTAATTTTCTGTTGAGGATGTAACTTGTGGCTTTTATTTCAAAGGTCTCTATGCGTATGAATGTGTATAAAAAAAACTACGGAGCCCCTAAAGTCCCAAATAGGGTGTCTGTGTGAAGGGACAAGTTATGATCTTGCTTCACAAAGCAGACTAACTGCTGGAATAAAGCAACGAAAGCCTTTGTGTTACAACTATACTTTGGAAATTCTTCATGTAAATACAAATAATCCAGCTGTTTACATGACAAACTCGGGCAGTGGTGGCTCAGTCGGTTAAGGCTGTGAGTTACTGGGTTACTGATCGGAAGGTTGGGGGTTCGAACCCCAGCATCGCCAAGTCGCCACTGTTGAGCCCTTGAGCAAGGCCCTTAACCCTATCT
>JAQQZS010000023.1:26536027-26554693 GCA_030068045.1 Platyallabes tihoni
AGGCTCCAGGTCCCCCGCGACCCTGAACACAGGATTAAGCGGTATAGAAAATGAATGAATGAATGAATGAATAATGAATCCTCCCACAGTCTAAAGACATGCAGATTAGGCTGATTGGTGTTTCCAAATTCCTTGTAGTGTGTGAGCAAGTGGGCTTGCGTGCCCTGTGATGGACACAATACAGTTTGTATGCCTCATAGTGCCCCAAGTCCCTTGGGATCTGCTCCATGCCTCCCAAGACCAAGATAAATGGATAAAGAGTGAGTTAGTGGTCACAAACAGTAAAAAAAAAAAAGCACTTCTTTCTTTCTTCCTTTCTTTCTTTCAAGTTTTTCACTGAAAATTGAATATTAATAATAATAATAAGTATTATAATAAGGTCTACAAGAAAATGTCTAATATCTCAGTGTAAATGATTATTAAAAGAGGATTAAATACACTAGTCAGCGCAGACATAGTCACACAGTTTGAGCAGCAGTTTAAAATATTAGCCATGTGGAATCTATAATGCACAGTTTCTATAATGCACAACAGACAGGCAATTTGTAAAATGTGCTACACTAAATATGTAGGGTGTCATGTTTCTTACAGTTTATCTGAGCGACTGTTCATCACTTTCATCAGTATTTGCAGTTCTGATTTTGTAGAATATAGTCTCTGTTGCAGATTTACAAATCACACTATGGATTTGTGGTTTAAAAATGAGAAAAAAGGAAAAAAGGAGAATAATTTGATATTCCTGTGACTCTCAGTTTTGTGGACCTGCATGGTGTGCGACTTTGTGCTTAGTGTGATGGTGTGTAATAGTAGTGAGGCTAATCGTGCATGTTTTCTCCCTCTTTGGTCCCTGTGCGGCGCCCCCTGCTGCTCACTCCAGGACCCTGCAGTGGGACACTGACCCCTCTGTTCTCCAGCTGCAGGCTGATTCTGAGCTCGGGTATTTCCTCCCTCCTCTTTCTTTTTGCTGTTCCTTATCCACAATAGTTTTCCCCCCCTTGTTCATCTTTTTTTCTGTGCTTGTTTTCTGTATTTTTCAGTGCTCAATGCTGTGTCTTTCAATCTTTCCCTGTCTGGCCTTTTATTTACCTTCCTTTGTCTGTCACTTACTTGGCCCTCCCACTCTCATTCTCTTTCTTTTTAAGTTTGTCGGGCTTAAATGCTTTCAGCTGGTTACTTTCCAGCTGTTTGCCAGAGGCTGTGTTTGACATTGATTGATTTACCCTAACCAGTACAGGTGCAGAGAGCTTTTTGTTTTTGGGTTTGTTTCTTTTTTTTAGTTTAGATTTTTTTTTTCATTTTGTCATATTTGTATGTTTACAACACATTTACAAGTCTCCTCTTGCAATGATTTATTTTAAAATGCAACCAAATTTGTTAATAAATGAAACAATTTACTTATGCCATATTTTTTAGCTGGGATGCATCAACACCATGCTTTTTCGGTGTATATATATATATATATATAAATAGAATATATATATATATATATATATATATATATACACTCTATTTTTCTGTACTTAATGTTTAGCCGTTAGGCATCATGGGAATGGAATATTTTATTTAGCTGTGTTTATGGCTTCCCTCGTTTGCATAGTGGCCGTTAAAAACTAAACATATTTATGGTCATGCTCTTAAACTACTAGGGTAGTGCTTTATAATTTTAACTAGTTGAAGTACATTAGCACTTTTTGAGATTGAAAATGGATAGGTTTTGCTTCACTTTTGAAAAAGCACTTTTGTACCGCTCCAAAGTATGTTTCATTGTCTTCATTGTGTTGGGATTTCTCATTGTCAGTGACTGATCATGAAGAACAATATACTGGGAACAAGCTGTTATTTTCACTCACCTAGAGTTGCCTGTAGACATTTTTTTGTTTAGTTTTTTTTTGCCGCCATTGGCTGCTGACATCTGCTGCTTGCAATTAACTGTTCATGATGTGTTTTATGTTTAAGATGTTATGGCTTTGGCATGAAGCACACCCTGACTTGAGAACAATGTGTAGACAATATGTCTTTTCACCTCTATGTTTATGAATACATTTATGTGGGTCTGTGCAATCCGTGGCACCTTGTGCACATTTTTAATGACCATCATCGCTAATATTGCTTCGCACACTTAATTGAGCCGTCTTTTTTTTCTCTATATATGGTACAGTTTATGAGGTTACTTGTATTAAAGAAAGATCCTGTAATAGGTCTTCTTAATATTTTTACAGAGCCGAGTTTTCTACCGGCTTTGATTGCCATCATTAAAAGTTAAATATTTCCAAACCACTGTTTATTAGGGTGACAGTGTTCGCTATGTTTATGTAAAACATTATCACAAGGTATTGGGTTTTGGTATCAGAGCTTTTTTCATAAATAGGCGTAGATGAATACAGTACCGGATATATATACATTACTGTAAATGCCAATATCAGTAGTAATGCATCCCTAGGTTTTAGTTTTCAATATAAATATGAGATCAAATTGGAGAAATTGTTCCAACAGCAAATGTGTTCTATGTATGTGGATGTGTTTTTGTGTCTATGTGTGTTCACAGGCGCAGGATGCACAGATTAGGAGCGTCCAAGATAACCCAGGTGGATTTCTTACCCAAAGAGGTGGTTTCCTACTCTAAAGAGACACAGACTCCTCTAGCAGCGCATCAGTCAGAAGGTACTCACTGACATTTTGCAAATCTGCTAGCTGCAACATGCAACACTGTTATTACTAGTCATAGCAGTCCACCAGTCTGTGGATTATTAGCGGTTTTATTTTGACATCAACTGCTATTATGGAAAAAAATTAATAAAACCACTATAGGCTGTTTCACACTGTCACCTCTTTTTAAGCTACTGTATATCACCCTGTGATTCTTTTGGAAACACATGAAACATATTTTTATGTTAAGACAATCTTGTGTCTCCTTTTTTTTTATTTTAAATGAAAAGTGTCTGCCCAGGGAAGTGCTTTGATTTTCATAACTGTCAGATGCACTGTCATTTTGGCTGTCTGGGTTCATTCGGGAGCTTGAACCTAGATGGATTAAGATTCATTTGACCAGCAGTGGCCTCCATTTCCTGAGAGAAAAGCCAGGGGAACGACTCTTTGAAAAGAGATGCCTGCCCATCAGTGGCTCTGCCTGGAATACAGAACAGTAAGGGCATTGAGAGGGCTGTTAAGTGGATGCAGACTGGGGTAATTTAAGATGTCTTCTATCATCAGAACATCACCTGAAATTGTGCCGGCTTCACTGAGGAGGGCCACTGGTTTACTTGTACATCTTGCAGAGATCATCTCTGGCACCTTATATCAGTTAAGGTGCGTGTAGCAAATAGAAATTGTGGTAACGTGCTTTATCAAATCCAATTTGCTGTTTTAAAAAAAAATAATGTATAATAGTGGATTTGATGTGTTATTAGTTAAGACACGGCTCCTACTTACTTCATTTGTATACAGTACATAATATACTGTAGAAGCTAGGATTTGACCATCAATTTTCCAGTACTCGATCCTGATGTAATCATACTTTGTCCTTAACATACACTTCAATTATACATCTAAACCAAATCATATTTCAAGCATTATATTTCAATTGTTTTTTCCAATTTATGACCTGGTTATAACGAAGCATGCATACAGCCCAACTAATTTGATTGCATCCTCCAGACTCGCGAGCCAGGCCTGGTATAAAACACAGATGTTTTTTTTTTTTTTTTAAGTTCTTTAAACAACTCCATATGGATGGTACCCCTTAACAGGCTTCGGCTGAGTTTTTTTTTTTTTTTTGCATACCATTGTTGGTAGATATAATGCAAAGGCATGTAGTTTTACTCTTGTGCTTGTACTTTCTCATTCCTTCTACACTGTAATGGGCGATTCATTACGCAATGCATGTTAAAATGGAGTTTTGCCAAAACTAGCGCTGTCTTCTCCTCCTTTCCCTCAGACTCTTCCCGCTTCCTTTTTTCCCATCATGTCTTTTGTACAAGATTCCCCACCATCTTCTCATGGCTCCTTGATCCCTGCATTGGCAACAGCTGCTTGCCATGTGATTGGAGACTTCCTGTCATTATAATTGATGTGTTTTTATTCTTTCCACTTCCTTGAAGCCTGATCAGAATTAAAATTGCTGGTGGAATTTCCTGTCAGGGCAAGCCATTTATTCAGCAAGTGCAACCACTGTCAAGGCTTTGAGTGGCCACTGTCATTACTGATGTTCATGATCAGTGCAGTTTGTTTGTTTTTACCTCCTCCTCTTATCTGCTTTCGTCTGGATGCAGTGTCGGCTCAGGAGTAGAATCTGCCACCTGGCGAGTGCTACATGACTGTCAGCAGGTGACCCTGACTCAGAAAAAAGAAGAACAAGAAGGTGGAGTGTACTGTATATGAGAAAGAGAGGTTGATGTGTCACGTCACCCCCTGCTTGTACTCTGTTTGTTCAGGCTATTCAACTCATTGTTGAACCTAAAAAGATCCTATATGTGTTGGGCGGCAGCAGCTCCTCTTTTTTCCCCGGCAAATTCTAGTTAAAGCCAGGTGCTGTAATACCCGGAGATGTTGGCGTTCAGATTTATTAATTACAACAATACCTACAGTGACAGTTGTGTAAAGCAGAGTTTATTTTCTGCTTGCCAAGATCATCTGTGTATGTTTGAAGTTTTCCCAAAGGCAGTGTTAGGGATTAGCCAAGTTATGTGCTGTTGAAATGTTGATTTCTGCTTAGATTTTGGTCCTGGAACTCAGCAAATTGACATCATAATTCATGGAAGATGCTTTATATTCTCTGTTTTCCTACTGTTATCATCTAAAGTTGTGTTTTTGTATGAGTAATAGGTTCTATATATTAACTGTCGTTAAGTAGTAAAGGCCCACACAGATTGTTAGCAACATCCAACAGAGTTGGAGTTTTTCAAACTTTTTCATTTGGATGGCTTGACATTCCAACTTTTTTTTGTGTGCCAGATTGTTTGCACGTGTAAGCTTTACTCAATTGGTCAGGATTTTGTTAGGGTGTGTTTTGATGTTGTTGATTGTTTAACTTTGGTTGATCATGCATATTTTTTGGTCATCATTTTTTTTTCCGTTCCCCTTATGGGTCACCACAGTTGAACGTGTATGATCTGTGTTTGATTTGGCGCAGGTTATTACATTGTATGCTCTTGCTCATACAACCCTGGCATTTGTTCCTGGCTTGGCAACGGCAAGCTGTGTATGCGAACCAGGCCAGGCTAGAAGCCTCCTACTCTTCCACCAGTTCTTTTAAGCCTGCACCAGTACCTCTGCCTGTACTGTACCTCTATAGATTAATATTATGTAGTAAATAAAAGTATATTTAACTGGTAATTCCCAGTAAATAATATACCAGTATTTCCAGTAGCAGGAAACTGAACCATGGGTTGCTTTGACAAGGATGGCTGCTTAATTATGCAATGATCTACAATAAAAAAAACTTGGATCACTAAAGTAAAATAAACACAGTAAACAGACTGTAGCAGCTCCAGTAGTACAGGGCTACAGATTTGCAGCAGTGTGACTAAGGAGAATGATGATAACTTGATGAGACTGTTGTACTGGTATTCTCAGTGAATGTGTAACTAAACAGCCCTCCTTGTTCCGTCGGACCGCACATATCAGTGTGGGTGCTTTTATTTCTGACTATGCAAATATCACCTGGTTGCGAGAAAGATTGGATTGCATCCAACCAAATCATCAACATGCCTGATATACTGTACAGTATAACACTATGTTGTGATTTTACATTATGCTAGCCTTCTGATGAAACCATTTTTTTTTTTGTCATAAGTCTCATATTTTGCATATGAAGAAATTTCCGACCAGGATCAAAGTGGAACCTATTGTAGAACAATGAACAAAACAATAGGTGTTGAAAATGTCATAAACCTTAAACTGTGCATTTTAAATAATATTTCAGGTATTGTTTACTGTACATGTACAACCATCCACAATATTTATCGAAACCTGACCTGTCATATCGAGGACCACCAACGGTTACAAACAATTAGTTAGTTTAAAGTGGTTGCTGAAAGAAAAAAAAAAAACAAAAAACTAAACCACAAAAACTCCTCAGTGTTCTTGGGGGTTTGACCCATCTGAACTTTTGACTTGAGCTAAGGCTGTTGCATCACACAACGTTTGCACGTGACTTTAATTATCTAATGGAATAATGTTTTATTTCCGCCACATCATTACTGTAATGATTATCAGTGGTGTTAGCTGTGAGCAGGTTCCTGTGTGCTGGTAGGTCAGAGATAAATCACTGCTTAGTATGCATTGTCTACAGTGAATCAGATTAACCACCAGTCACTGGCAATATAAACATGACTTTAGCACTTACTGCCGATTATGATTATCATGAAGAACAGGTTTATCATTTATGAAGATGTTGTGGAGGCAGAGACATGGTTAATATTAATAGATAGACGGAACATAAAAAGGTTATGCATTTATTTTTTTCCCTTAGCTATGTTTGTGTAGTGCTTTAAATGATTTTCTATTTAAATTTGCCATCTTTAAATGAAGTGAGTCTTATTAACTGAATAAGGATTGCATTTTATTTGTTTTTTAAAGTCATGCTTTTAAGAAATAACTGAGGTTTCTTTTAAAGATTTCCACATGGATTTTCTGAAGTCGTGTTTTTTTTTATACAGTTAAGTGGCCAAATCACCAAAGCATGGCCAAAACCAGTGGACCTTGGCATTGTGGGTAAACCAGAATGCTGACATTGTGTTACGAGTCTCTCCATCAGATATCAGTGATAAGTATCATTGATTCTGCTCAAAGATTTCTCAGAAAAAGAAATCGTTTCAGCTGAGCAAGGACGTGTCGAGCCTCACTAAATCTGGCACCGGCTCGGGATGAAAAGCGCACCGCCGTACTGTAGCTAAGTCTGGGTTTCCGAAATGAGACTCGGTCTTAAAGAACCCTTCAATGAGCCGTGCTGGAAACATGGCCGAGGAGCTGCCGTTCTGTGTGCAGGGGGATGCCTGTTGTGATAACGTAGCTGTAATTATTGTTAGTGAACCGCAAACGGCTCTTAGTCAGTCTTACAGTTTTTGCATTTCCCCACGCTGGAATTCAGCACAAATAAGGTTAAAGGTTCACACGGTCATGGAAGCTATTTTTTTCTTTTTTAATCTTAGTGTGTGGTGTGTTTGTGGTGTGTGTGTGTGTGTGTGTGTGTCTCTGTGTGTGTTTGCTGGCATATTTCTGGATCATTAGTTGTAAGGTCTCCACTGGGAGTATGTATAATTCACAGACAGTTTTTTCTTTTGTTTTTTTTTTAAACATTTTACCCCCCTGCACTTCTGTTTTAACTGGTGGTGGGCCTTAATGTTTCCTAATTACCAGCAAACTGAATTTGAACTAGTTAGTCTGTAAAGCATTATAGAATATTGACCGAGGGCACGTCATGCCTCATAATAAAGAAGTTAAGAAATGAAATAGCAAACTATGAAATGAAAATGGGCATGCATTCATTTAGTGCTTCTATAATATATCTAAATGGATAATGATCAGACTGAGGCTAAATCTGAGCCTCCATAAGCATGTCAACAGTTGCAACCACCAAAAAAAATTCACCAACATATATGTGCAACAAGAAGCTCAAAAAATCTGTTTCATCTCCAAAGGTGCTGAATCCAGGTGTTACAGGATGATCATTCCTTAGCTCTTCTACAGTATGTGGCTGTCATAGAGGCTCACTCCATCTCCACAGCCAGCAGCGGAGTATTGACCCTGGCTCATGGTTTTCTGGGACTGCAGCTGAGCCATGCACCCGGGTCACATATGGAAGTGTTTGGTGCTGCTGTGTTGTTTCAGCTCTCTCATGCGAGAGAAAAGCTTTGGGTGTCAGCATTCACAAAACTAAAGGTTAGCGCCAAAATTCCCCCTTTCATGCTCGCAGCCTGTTTCTCCTCCCAGAGCTCAGTCTGTAGGTGCAGGACAAGTCATATTGAATTTAGATGCTGTTACATTTACGTTCTTTTTGATCCATATTGGCAGAATTAATTGGTGACATCAGAGCCTGCAGTTCCTTACCTCCATGCTCCGCAGTGTATCCAGTTAGAGTGCGAATTACATTCACGGCTCCGGTTTCATGGCAAATAGAAACCCTAAATGGTCCGGATTGAAATAGGATGCCAGTCAAATCCGAGTGAACAAAAAATTATATCAGATGAAATGATGTGTTTCACAGTCTGTGGAGCGTGCCAAGTGGGACCCAGATGCAATTTTTTCTTTCATAGCACCACATATAATAAGATACATGAAACTGTTCTCTGCTAAGAAAAGCAGCTGCTGTCCACTGAGCATCTGTAATAATTTTTGCCATCTGATGTGTGTTGGAAATCGACTGGAATATGTTTTCATTCCTTAGAATAGTTGCCCTTTTTCCATGTACCGAATTGAACTTTTTAAGTTTCCATGGTCTTTGTGGAGTTCCTCCAGGATTAATGTCGACTTCTTCTTTTATTTAATGTCACTCATACTTACTGTATGTCTACAAAGCAATATCAGATCACCAAGCAGTTTGATTGGACTACAGATCTAAAATATTTCAAGCATTCCTCTGAAAACCTCTTGTCCTTCAACAGAAGGAAAATTGTCCTGGATAGAGTAACACCAGAATTAACTTGATTTTCTGTACACATGAACTGCACATATCTATAAAAGATACACTACCACACATGACCATCAGGGAGCACTCTTAGCACACGGGACATTTGCTGCTAGTTCCGAAGCAAGAATTAGGAGACAAGAGGGAATAATGCATTAAAGAGATTTCTTTGTTGCATTTTATTTTATTAAATTTTGAAACCTTAATACTTTGTCACGTATGAAATGTAAGGCCTTCTAAGATGATAAATGCAAATATACTGGGTTTATTTTTATAACGGACCAGGCATGGATAATATATGTGAAAAATTTCTCCCTCTCTCTTTTTTTTTTTTTTTAGTCTTAATCAAAACACACATCTCTGTAGACACATTTTGTATACCGTACTGTTTGATATATCATCACTACACCCATTTACCAAAACCTTAATGAAACTGTCCTTTCTTATGCGACTTGGTGAAAAGTGACTTCAGCTCATTGCCCTGGTTGAGTGGCTCACTTTGACAGGCCAGTGTTTGGAAAGTTTGAAGTCATGAGGTTTAATCATGCTCTGCGGCCAGCCTGTGCATGGCGTGGCATGATGGCTCTCTTAAAGATGTGGTTCTGGGAGCACGCCAGCTTCACTGGCACCACGGTTTCAGGCCGCAGAACCGACGCAGCTTAGAGCCTCGGTAGTTCAAAGTCAAAATGCTGCGCAATAGGAGAAGCTTAGTGTGGAGCTCAAAGTTTGTGTTTACCGTCATGGTGGTGTATTTAGAACATTCATTTTTAAAAGAAAAAAAATCTCTCTCTCTTTTTTTTAAATCTTCGATTTATTTAAACATTTCTGTCTGATCCTTAAATAAATGGTTTGGGTTGGTTGAGGTTATTTCTAAAATACAAGCTATCACTCTAAACCTAGACAGTTTCAGTAGTTTTTGTTTTGTATTAGATTATGTGGTTTTAGTTTTAGAAGTGTAATTGCACTGAAATGTTTAGGTACCTTGACTTGTGTAAGAAATTAAGAAATATGATTGACTTAAAAAAAACTAAAAATTGTGCCATAATTATCTGTTAAAGAAATGTTGGGAAAAGATTTTATTATTTTTTTATGCCACCGTCAGCAGTGAGATTTCAATACAGAGAGAAATATTGTTGGATTAAATATTTTGTTGTATTTGCTACAAGTCGGTAAAATTCAATGCTGTAGATATATAAATTATTTGCACATTAATGGGTTTCATATAGTAGCGTTAGGCAATATGACAAAAATAATATCAATACTTTATGTTAAACTGCTAACAAAAGACCAGTGATACATTTAAAAAAAATGTGAAAATTATATTTATGATATGCCTACGAAATGTATGTTAAACTATTACTTTTTGCGAAAAATAGTTCTAAACTTTTTTTCTGAAAAGAAAATTGCGAACTAAATCTATTTGTTTCTATTTCAGTGTAATTTGAAATAATTAGTTAAAACATTTATTTACATTTTTTACATTTAAAAAACATTCTAACAACTATATCTCCGAAAATTGTCCTGTGATGTAATTTATGACGGTAACAATATCATGTTATAATGTTGGCGAGTCCTGCTGTGTAGTTTTGTAAAACCAGTGAAGACAAGTGAATGTAAAAATTATGGTCTATATTTTATGCAAAACGTTATGTTGCCATACCAATACACACTTAAGACTACTAGCTATTATTTTTTTTTTTAATCACTTTTGTAAACATATTTTTTAATTATGATATTTTAAAACTAAAACATAAAATCCCAACATTCCATATAGTTTAGTCTGGAATTGCCCACATTGTATATTAAAATAATGAGAGCTTTCAAATACTGATTGTAATTAATCTAATGTCAAACCTGCTTATTCAGCTCACTTGTGTTTTTTTTTTTTTCTTCCTCTCCAAATCAGACAAGGCCTGAAAAATCCCTCAATCTGGAACATTTCCTGCAAGCGTTAGTGGAGGTTTGGAGTAGTTATCTGTGTTCAAAGTGACTTGTTTGTTTATCTCTGTTGCCCTGAATATTTCCAGACCCTAGTGCACTGACTCGGAGGGAGAGGCAGATTTGTGCCAGGAGATAAAGGTTTGATAGCGCTGCTATAAAAGGCACAGCGGGTTTGATCTGAGAAGTTTGTCATGATGACAAATGAAAATAAGGATGCAGAATGGCACTGAGAGGCCAAGCCCAAAATCTGTGCTTTCCAGTAAATAGTTTTTAAAAGTGCTGAAGTTCTAAAGAACTTTCAAAAAGGGCAGATATGAAGGAGAATGACTTGCACACATTAGTTTTTTTTTTTTTTTTTTTTGCTATTTGTCTTTGGTTTATTTTAAAATACTCTTTGTAATTATTATGATTTGTTCAAATGATAATAATAATAATATTATTATTATTATTATTATTATTATTTAAAGCCCTGCTTTATACTGCATGGTTCTATGTTTACTGCTTGTCATAAACTATTTTTATCACTTCATTTATTTGTTAATTAAATTTCCATAATTAACTGTATTGTGCATTTTCAACCCTTAAAACCTTACAAAGATGTAAACTGTGTTTTTATGTTATGAAGCATTACAACATGTCAGCATTTTGGCAGAATTCTTGATTTTGCATTATCTGCGATTTACAGAATACAGTCTGTCTCTCAGAATGTACATACACCTCCTGTAAGAGTGCTATAAGAGTTAATTAATCATGTTTACACCATATTATTCAATTAAATATTATGTGCTCTTTAAAAGTAAATTTATAAGTAAATGCTTTTATTGCTCTAATTCCGCAATTCTGTTTGATGCTTAATAGCTTGATAGTGAACCATTTGATCTTTTACATATTTTATCTTTTAAGTTAGTAGATCAATCAAAGTAAGCATCAGTCCCAGTTCGACAGTTTAGATGGTGGCAATGCGCCTGTGTATGAACGTGAGAGGGGGCACAGGGCACTTTTAGCCCACGAGTGCACAGCTGCAGGAGGCCTGAGGGGGAAGAGTGGCTCTGAGTCAATTAAAGGCTTGCCTTCTTTCTCTGAGCTCAGCATATCTATTCCTCACTCTATAGTGCCCATTTGATGAGCACGGCCCGGAGAGAGGAAGCATGCTTTCCCCCACTGCTTGACTTCAGAAAGTCTGACAGTCTCACATGGAGTCTTATTTGAAATGTGAGGAAAAGAGAGGGATCTTTTGTTGTCTAGAAGTGGATGAGTCATGGTGCAGAGACTGCATCACGACCATCAGCATGCTTAGCAGGAAGTGCTGAGGTAATGTTAAGAAGTGAATTAATAAACTCTGGATGCTGCCATTTTACTGCTTATGGTTAATCCTTGGTCAGCAGTAGCTTAAATTTCATCAAGAATGCATTCAGATGTTGTTATTATTATAATAATTATTATTATTTAATTAATAGGTTTTTTGGGTAAAATATCTTATAAAGTTTTGCAAGCATTTCTCAGGTGTTGAGCTCTTCTAGGAGTATTTAGAAGCTTGATTTAACTTCGTGTTCTATGCATTGATAGTGTTTATGTCATGCTTAGGGTGGCGTGCCAGTGCCACATTAGAGACTTCTTTCATATCCGCATTGCTGCCGCCTCCTCCTCTGCTCTCTGCTCTCTGCCTTTTTTGTGGTCTGTAGGCTGCTTGACACCCAACGTCTGAGGCGCAAATTGTGACTGTGTGTCTGTGTTGGCTCACAACGGAGAAGATATGCAGTACATGGTTCATAGCCAGAACCAGGGTCTTCCCCCTCTTTTGCCATCTCTCACACCCCCACATGGAAATACCCCTTATGCTCTTTCTATTCTATTTTCCTCTGTGTGGAGAAGAAGGCCTGGTGGGGAACAGCAGCCTCCCCCTTCTTGGCATTGCACATTAGAAGGAAAACTCCCCGCTTGTCAGATGAGGGGGAATTTTTTTGATTGTGTAATGAGCTCCATATCCCAAATGGGAGGCCTGGAGTTGCACAGCTTGGCCCAATAAAAGGCTGGATAAAAAGCTGGGTTGCATCCTCCTGCCGTTTAATGGATAGGATCCCATCCTGTGCGCGTATTTTTTTTCCATTACCTGTGCCGCTTTGCACCATACCTTTCGACTTTTATAAAAGTGCTTCATGTCAACCTCTATCTATCAGCAACAGTACCGGCACCGGCCCTTATACTGGATGTCGTCCAATTCACACAGACGAAATGCCAAGCTTAATATTCCCACTGTCACATACATTTCTTGTTTCACCTTTGCTTTAATGGGAGATTTGAAGGGTAAAATCTTTGATATTCTAGTACCTGTTAAAAAAGTTCACATCATTGTGACAACTCTTAATAACATTGCGCTATGATCTTTCATTCCTGGAATGATTACATATGCTTACCTACAGTATGTATAATCACTCTGTACGTACACCTTGGTTGATGATATATGGATAAAGAAAGTGATCACGCAGCGTACTGTCAGCCGACTGATGGCCTTCATCATCATCATGTCTGGTTGAATGGTGCATAGGCAAGCTGAGCTACTGGCTTAAGATCTTCATCCTCTGAGAACACTGTGCCCCAGTGTGGATTTGAATTGACATTAGCAGCATTAGAAAGCTGAAGAAAGATTGAACAGCTATGAGATGCGGAGGATGTCATTACCATGCCACATAGGCCCAGAGTTTCATCAAACTGGCAGGCAGGGAGGATAGAGCTTAATATGCTGACCCACAGAGCTGGCTGGTATTACGCGGCAGGTGGAAGGGAAAGTATCTTGTGACTGAAGATTACATGCCCACTGGATAGACTTAGAGTGACTGTGTTAAAGCTCCCCCCGTCTCATTTCTTGTATCTCAGAGAGTTTTGTTTAATACCCTGACACTCGGGGGGTAGGTATTTCAATGCCATTTGAAATGGTATGTAGAGATTAACTACTTCTAAATGCAACTGTTAACACAGTATGGATTTATTTCACTTTTTATTTTGCTTCAACTCTTTCGCATATTATGTTTTTCACCCTTGTGAATGTCACACAAACAGTCGTTTTTAATGTTCTGCAGTCGCTGATTTTTATGATTGGGTCATAAAAATGCATAACTGTAGCTTAGACAGCAAACCACAAGGACTTATGGCATGTCTCTATCACGTTGCTCGTGAACCTATGGCCTTGCAGCCGCAATCATGAATCAAGACCAGCTTACGTTGTCCCAGTCTCTGTGGTTAGTGATTGTTCTTAGCCTGACCACTTCACGTTGTCCAGCCTCTCAGATTTCTCTTGTTTCCCCTGGACTATACCACATCATCCACCCCCAAAACCTGGTCAATTCAGGTCAGGTTCAGCCCAGATTTCTTGCTGTTCCACAGTGGTCCCTCAGGTTCAAGCCATGCACTCTTGAAATATCCTCCCTGTTCCCATTTATACATTATTTCTGTCCGGGCCTGGAAGAACAGTCAGAAAATCCTAGAATGGAGAGAGTGAGTCGTGCTGCTTATGCAAACAGCATCACCTCCGAGCCCAGAAGAGTACAAGAGAAAAACAGATGGAGAAGGGATCTGGTGGAGAAGTGTGGTGTGTTGTAGTGTGGTATGGTCTGGGTTTCTTGGCTGGCTGCCTGTCTGGGCCTGAGGACTCCTCGGTTCTCCGCTGGTCTCTGGCTCAGAGGTCTGGTCACATTCAGCAGCTAAACCACATTTGTCTCAGGCCCAAATTGCACTCACATCACTGATCCACATTCACCAGAATATTCTTGGGAAGAATCCCAGCACTGATACAGGCTTATTAAACCTCCCAGTCAAGATTTCAATTCACCAAAGCTACCCTGCCAGAAGCCACAGGAGTTTCATGTTTCAGATTATTCCCCACCACCTAGATGTTATGGATTCACGGAATACTTTAGTCTGATAAAGATAAACACAAGAAAAATATTATTGAATGAGATAAAGCTATAAATGCTTTAAACACACCAAGTCTATTATAAGAGCAGACATAACCCAGTAGTGTTAGAGTCCAAATTCTCGTAGTTCTGACGCTCAATTGTCGAGCAAGCCCTGAAGTGTTTTGTTCCGTCTCAGGGGGTGTGAACAAAAACACACTGGTGTTGACCGTATGAGCCATGCCATGTCTGGTGCGATGGGATCACTTCCTCCTAAGAACTGGGCGCCTACTGTCAGCATGACCTGTGCCTGTTAACCTCTGCCACACAGGGTCAACAAGAAAACAATCCCACAGAGCCCTGTGTGTGTGTTAGAATGTGGCTGTGGAGGCAGGCTCTTATCCACAGGTGTCCAGTGGGTGTTAAGCTACTTGGCGCCCCTTTAGCATGTGCAGCCATGGGTCATAGGGGTGGGGAGGGTTAGGAACACATGCCCAGCATGGTGGGTTGCACAGGGGGTTGGTCATGGAAGCAGGTGCCTGTTGGAGATGAGCACCAGACTGCTTCTTTGGCTGGGGTGATTGGGTTAATTGTGGGGTGAGTCGTCAAGGCCCCAAGGCACAGTGCAGCTGAGGGGGGTCAGGAGAGAGCACAGAGGAGGCACGCCACTCAACAGTCTTGTTTCCGGATGGATATCTGTACTTCTCCTCCCAGCAGACATCTTGATTTACTCACAGACACACACACATACACACACGTATGGCACACATGGTTATCAGAACTTAGAAGTTTTCTTTTATCTCACTATCTTTGGCTCGAATTTGTTAAAATGCAGCTGTACAAATCCTCAAGAAATCCTTTATAAATACGGCATGTTGATCCAAAACAAGTTGAGACTGTGATTATAATTGGAGGTCATGATTTGTGTGCTGTTACATTAGTGAAGAGTCTGGGCTGTTTGCAAACTTGTACAGGAGATCTGTAAGCGATTAGTGTGAATGCAGCCAGGGCTTGGGTTCAAGATGGGTCACTGAAGGGGCGGGAGCGAAGCTTTGGCAGATGACACAGATTTTTCTTTGTCTCTATACAGAGGATGAAGAAGAGGATGAAGATAATACAGAACCCAAAGCAGGCCTGGAGGCAGACCAAAAGGAGGATGAAGAGAGCAAGGACACAAAAGAAGGTAAAACGAGGTTGCTTTGTGTATGTACAGTATATGTGAAAATGTTCTTTCTTTATGGAAGGATGAACACACTGAATGGAAGTGGTTCAGGTAATAAGAATAATGTTGCTTGGCAACCAGGAAACACTGAATGCAGAGCAGCTAGTTAGGGACTGAGTCTATTTTACAGATAGACATTATATCTCTTATGCCCAGGTAAAGGCAGAATGATCATAAAAAAAGACAAAACTGTCACAAATAGTAAAATGTCCTTAGGTGAGTTGTTTAATGACTAAGAAAAGAGTCTATATCACTCAAATGACACTGCTAACTGCACTTTCTCGGAATCCGGCATATTGAAAAAAGATGAAAAATTTACAGAATCATATTTGCAAAAACTCCAGGATTTTTCTCCCCCTGTCCCAATAATTCTCTAATTAAAGTAGTATTACATCTTGATTCATATGATATAAACAATATTGCCTCCTGTACGTTTATTCTTAAATATTTATGAGCTGTTTTTTCATAGTATGCTGTTAAAAATATATATTAAAATATATATCGGATACCCAACACCCTAATACCATTAACGATGCATGTCTTTCATTGGTAGATGAAGAAAAACATGTTAGATAGAGGCCGGGGAAGGAATGCCTTTTGGCAATTAATATTATGTAAGTGATAACAGGGACTAACACATTTCAGGGGCTAGCCACATAAACCAAACTATAAATAGATAAAAAAAGCAAAATGCTTAAATATTTTCAACTATTAAATTAAAATGCAGTTGTTTGTAATGAGTAAATCGATGCGATATCAGAAAAAAACATTGCTGATTTTTTTTTTTCTATTACAGCATGTCCACAAGAGTTTTACAGTATGCCTTAAATATTCACTGATCAGCCAAAACATACCACCTAGATTTTGGGTTCCCCTTATGTCACAGGGACAGCTCTCGCTCCTCATGATCTGGCTACACAAGGCCTCTGGAGGTGTTCTGTAACGTCTGGCATCAGAACATTAGTGGCGGATCCACATTGGGTGCTATGGGTTGCCTCTGTGAATTGGACTTGTTTGACCAACGCATCCCACGAGTACTCGATTGAATTGGGATCTGGGGAGTTTAGAGGCTGGGTCGGCGGCCTTGGGCTGTTTGCCTGCTGAGCCCCATGTGCAGTGGGCTGTGGTGCATTGGTGTTCTAATGCTTTTGCACCGTGGCCTACATTGTCTTTTATTGGTTTGTACTGCATTGGCTTTTCTGTTAGATCGGACTAGACAGGCTGGCCTTTGTTCCCCGTGGGTATGGGTGAGGGCTGGGTGCCCATGATCCTGTCACCTGTTTACAGGCGTATAGTTGGTGATCAGTGTTGGTCAGCTCACCTGGCAGTAGTCATCATGTTATGGCTGATTGGTGTTTGTGTGTAAAATAGACATGGATGTCAACATAGTAAATATTTTTTAATAAATTATTTTTGTAAGAGTAGAGGTGAACTTAATGTAACAGTAGAGAACGATAATTATACTAATTCCTATTTAACAAGGGCTTATTTTAGTGTTATTGTCAGATCCTGTCCTGTTCTTTCTAGATGGTGGACATGTTTTCCATTGAGACAACCTCGTCTGTAAGCCGCTATGGTTAAAGGCATTTGCCAAATGCTATAAATGTAACATAAATTTTTAGTGCAGTCTAGTCTGATTCATCCTGTCGGTGTTAAGAGGGAACAGTAGAAACATAACTTAAATGAATTAAAGCGTGTTAATCGACATTTCCATACTTAACAAACTGCTAACATTTTTAATGTATGTTTCATCTACATATGCCAGCTTGAGCAGAGTGTCTCACAAGTTAGGAATCTCTCAGTCACCAAACAGGCCCATTGGAGCGTTGCGTGGCTATTCGCGTGTGACCCCCACTGCCGTATCAGATACCAATCTCTGTGGTCAAGGGTCCCGCTTATCAGCCCTCAGCATTGTGGGTCAAGCCCGATTCAAAATTAATGTCACTTGACCCCAGCAAGTGGACTTCAAAGGCTGCACAGAGTGCATTCTTTGTACGTGTGTATTGAGTAAATAAGTGTAGCAGGCTAAGGAGAGGCCTTGTCGGGGCTGTGCCGCAAGAGCGCATGGGTGCTTTGACTCCGCTGGGACTTTGATCAGGCTTTCGTCTTCCTTATGAGTCGTCAAAAAAGAGAGCTATGAGAATCAAGTGGTCCAAGATCAAAGTGAAGGGCCTCTAATGGTCTGGGAGAAAATGGAGGAACCCAATAACATCAAAAAAAAAGGAGAAAAATGACCACATAGTCATTATGGAGAAATGGGCTAGGGGATTTTGGATGTGCGTTGATATATTTATTTTTTTATTCACTTATTTGCGCGTGCTTATTTCCCTTTTTTGTGGTTCTTTCTGTAGGATGTTATCTTCCCTGTATCTGTGTAACAAACAAGATTGCACTTATCTCATTATTATCTAGACACATTTTTCTCACACATACACACTTCCAAATATTTTCTTTTCTAAAAAATTTTCTTTCATTTTGTGAAGCTGCTTTGAGACAATGACCATTTTGAATTGAATTGAAACAATACTGTACAGTGTTAAAAAATGTCTGTAATGCAAGTGCTCTTCTTATTACATATATCATATATATATATTTTTACATATATCTTATTGTTTTTTATTTAATATTTGTGCTTTGATTTCTATAGTCTAAATTCGTTTATTTTGTTAAGTAAGGAAGCTATAAACACCATTTTCCATATCCGTGTCTCTCTAATTTGTGTAAATGCATTGCCTTTCCTGTTTATTTACACTGAAAGTCTGTTCATTCATTCATTTTCTATACCGCTTAATCCTGTGTTCAGGGTCGCGGGTATATATATATATATATATATATTACCGTTCAAAAGTTTTAGAACACTTTCTAACTCCATGATGGTTCCTGATTTGTATTTCTTTCTACATTGTAAAGGATTGCTGAAGGCGTCCAAAAAATGCATTAATCTCCTTTGAACAGTTGATATTGAGATGTTTCTGCTACTTCTGCTCTGT
>JAQQZS010000023.1:26554793-26568290 GCA_030068045.1 Platyallabes tihoni
GTTATTTTATAGTTTTGAAATCCCCAGTATTGTTGTAGAATGTAGAAAATAAATCACTAAACAAAAACAAAGAAATTCGCAAGTGTTCTAAAACTTTTGAACGGTAGTGTATATATGTATATATATACAGTATGCATATATACAGTATGTGTTTGTGTGTGTGTGTGTGTGTGTGTGTGTGTGTGTGTGTGTTAGGCCACCCACGCGAGCTGACGGAAGAAGAGAAGCAGCAGGTTCTGCACTCTGAGGAGTTTGTGATCTTCTTTGACCGCAGCATTCGTGTGATGGAGCGAGCTCTTGCTGAAGACTCCAACATCTTTTTTGATTACAGTGGACGAGATCTCGAGGATAAAGAAGGGTAAAGCAGGGCGTGTGTGTGCATTCATGTGTTCACAAGTGCGTGTGTGTGTAACCGATGACTCATCAGTGTGGACTCTTGCATTGTGCTTCTGTTTTCTTCAAAGAAGCGCTCTTATTCATGTACAGCCTTTTATTCACTTTGAATGATAAAAATGCGTCTGCAGATAGCACAGTAAATTGCACGCTGAGCTTCGGGAGTACTTCAAATTCCCGGTTATTATGTGGTATGGAACTGTAGATTTTGAAATTAGTGAAACTTTCTAGTTGAGGTGGCTATTTGGATGAACTAGTTACATGTCTATCATTCTCGCTATCTCTCTTTCCGTCACAGAGACCTGCAGGGAGGGTCAATTCTGTCCTTTAATCGTCTGTTCTACGATGAGCACTGGTCTAAGCATCGGGTCATCACCTGTCTGGATTGGTCCCCTCAGGTAGACTCACCTCACCCTCTGACCTATCATACCTGTCAGCACTTTTTCATTTCATCTAACAGGGGCATCTTCCCTCTCATCTGCACATGCTCCTGCTTTTATTTAATTTTTTTATTTTACTCTGCCATATCACCATTTTTTACTTTCTTTCTTTTGTGTCTTTCTACCTGATCTTCTCTAGTGTATGTGTGATAATCACAGACAAGAAGTTTGACATGTTTCTCTGTACTGGGGGAAAAAAACATTAATTATACTGGAAGTCGCTTCATTTTGTTAAACACTGAAACAAACACAGTTCTCCAGATGTGGACTTACTGGACCAAAATAAAAAAAAAACATCTGCAACAGAGCATTTAATGTATGAAAGAAAACAGGCAGAAGCAAGTACATGCATGAACCAGCATGGCTTCTGTTACAGATCCTCCATTGCGGTTTATCCAAGCACATGGATTTATGTAAATAATTTAGCTGAAGGCAGCTCTTCAGAGCAGAGAATAGTTAAGTGGCTAAAGACATTAGCTCAGAAGGGGTAGCAAGTTTATAGACTTGTTCACTGTGTTAACATCTCCAGTACGAATACAGAAAAAATAAAGAAAAGAAGACATACAGTAGCCTCCACTTAAAGATAAATATGAGTTGCATAAGTACAAAGTTCATGGTGTGAGTCAAAAGTGGTGACATGATGACATGATTATTCCAGTGTGAAATAACTTTAACCTTATCAACTACTGTTTGTTGCTCATCCAATACTTTGTAAAAAGGGAATTTTATGAAACTGGGCCTTAACCTGTTTTAGCTGAATAATCAATTAATCAATCAATAAAATAAAACTGTTACAAATTAATATTTTGGGGTAAGAAATATATTTTGACATATTAGTCATAATTAATGATAACATGATTCACTTAGGCAACATCACACTGCTGAATCAGTGCTGTGCTACAGTATATATCCAGGTAAACAGCCCAACCTCAAGCGTAATATTGGTTTTATACAACCGTTCAGCAAATACTGTTTATTATCAACATACTGTATGATGATTTGTCATTTTAATTACCAAGGTATTTTGCTCCTGATGATCAACAGGGTGAAAGTAGTTTTAACTTCTTACTGGTACTACATAGCCAAAAGGATGAAAGAATAAAAAATGGACAATAAATCTTGTAAGTCTTGTAAATCTTGTAAAACTTATTCCACTTTAAATGATCAGCTCGGTTAACTTTGAGGTTCCAGAGTTGAATCCCAAACAGCGTTAAATGGAAACCTAGTGGTTTGTACAGTCCATTGTCTCACACTAATGGTGATCAGAGGATGGAGAGCAATTTGGAATTCAGCCGTGTGTTAGAACCTACAGTAGGTAGTTTTGTAGTCATAAAATTAAAGAACTCAGATGTGATTCAGAATGACTTAACGTTATCGGATGTGTTTTCTTGCTGAAAGTGCTTCTGTGACTAGTTTTGAATATGTTTTTCGACAGGCAGTTGCTCTCTCCTCAGTAAGGTGGACCGTCTAAACCTACTTTCACCCAGGCTGGAAACGAAGAGTTAGTGAAAATAATGATTGTACAACAACTGGGACACAGAGTGATACAAGCAATCCCTAAAAACCCAAGCGACACAGATATGTGCCGGCAACCCGGCATAGGTCAATGACAACTTAAAAAATATATATGTGCTTATAGGAGGAGTGGGAGCTCAAGGAGTGGCTAAGGCTCTAGGTTGTAGGTTAAGGGGATTCTGAGGATCCAGGTTCGAGCCCCACCATCGGTGGGTTGCCACAACCCATACTACCCAGCCACTGCATGCAGTGCTGGTACCAAGCCTGGATAAAAATGGGAGGGTTGCATCCGGAAGGTCAACGTGTTGTGGATTCATGGTCCACGGATCGAGGAGCCGAAAGACTAACAAGAATATAGTAGCCTTCCTGGAGTGTGTGAACGGGGAGGCTTCAGACTTCAAACTGTGTATTTGGGTTTTTGGATATGTCAGGTCGAACAAAAGTTATTATTATTTTTATAAAGGGTAAATTTTACCACTACCAGAGTATGTGAATGAAGTTGCAAAAATGTAGAACTCATACAATGAGCATATTATTTTTATTTATCTATTTATTTTTTTGGGTCATAGAAACAACCCGAAAACAACTATAGAAACTCATGATTATATGTATTTGTGCTATTACTTTACCTTTGTCAATTTTTTGCCCAGTTGTGTTTGGGGAAGTTGGTTAAAATGAACTAAAATTCAGTTCATTATATTACCTATTTTGTGTCACTCTATACTGCACGATCCTGAGCTCTATATATGTTTATTAAAAAAACAACCCAAAAATAATGGCTAAAATGTTCAAAGCTTTAAGGGGTCTACTGTACCAGTGGTGACAATGTCAATTATTATTACTCGTGGAATGCTTCTCGTCCAATCAGATGGCTCGGTCGGAACTAACTGTTGTATAATATACGTTTTTGCACATTTATTAAATTTTCCAGCACAGGAACAGTTCATTAAAAATCAATTACAGCTGCTTATGCACTTTTGGATATACTTTAACCTGACAATGCATATTACAGATTTTCCACGAAAACCTGTGAGTTAAAACTTGACTACTTATACCACCTACTGTATTCATATTAGAGCTTATTATTCATTATTATAAGACTTTAAGACACCAAAGCCCTTAAGAAGGATATGTGAATTAAAGGGTAAGGAGCAGTCTGGAAAAGAGAGAAGAATATGCTGACAGCTTCAAGTGGTTAAGAGATAAATATTCTTAACTGAAGAATTTATTATGGCATTCCTAAAAAAAAGAAAAAAGAAAAATCTCATAAACTTTTATTGATGCCCCAACCAGTTCCTTTGTAAAGTTTCCTGAAGTAAACAGGTTGTCTGTTCTTTTCTCAGTACACGGAAATGTGTCGACATGATTGTCTATGTTAATTGTACATTTGTGTGGCAGTCTAGGAAAAAATGTCTGTGGTGGAATCTTGGCAAGCAGCCAGATGAAAAAAATTTAGGTTTTGTCCAAAATTAGTTTTTTCTGCCTATAACATATTTTGACAGCTAACTTTTTTTTTTGTGTTTTTTTTTTAAGCTTGCTTAGGTTTCCCCTAAAGGTCATGTTGGGTACTCAGGCATTTTAACAAGTATGGTTGTAAAATATTTTTTCTTTCACACAGTGAATACTAGAACACTGCTTATAGTTGAGACACAAAAATTTTGGAAAGCGTGTATATTTCAGAACTATATTTAGAAGCATTTCCCAGGTGACCACACAAATATTTAGCTATACAATGTATGATTGCAATGTCCTTTCTCTCTCTCTTTTTCTCTCTCTCTGTCCAGTACCAAGAACTGCTGGTGGCCTCATATAACAACAACGAAGATGCTCCTCATGAGCCAGACGGTGTGGCTTTAGTTTGGAATATGAAATTTAAAAAGACCACGCCTGAGTACATCTACCACTGCCAGGTAAATGTAACTCCCGTTCTACCATCACATGCAAATCTGTTACAGTGTGGCCTGCTAAATAAACAGAATTGCCAAAAATATAGCAAAGCTGAAAGTAATGTGAACAGTATGTCCGACAGTATGTCTAACCTTGGCTCTTACAACTACTTCTGGATATTTGAATAGTTTTTATATAAAAAATTATAAAAGAAAAAAAGGGGAGTACAAATTATGCGCTTGCCTTTACAATGGCTATTTAATAATGCCTTTGGATCATGGCTCTTTAAATTGCAACATGAATAAGCGAAATACAAAGGAAAGTGAAACTTAATGGCTCCTAGTGCTTTGGAGAGGAGCAGCTGAGCAGAACGCGACATCCTGGAAAATGTCCAATTCATTCGGAACAAAAAAGTACTACAATCAGAGTGTGAAAAGCATTGGGTAGGTTTTGACGATAATTATAAAAGAAACCAGATGAAGTGCGAGAGACGACCGAGTAAGCAAGTCTGCGAGGCGACAGCCTGGTGCGAGGCTCTCCACACTCCTACGAGAGCCAGATATTATAGGGATATTTCTGTATAAAAAGATGTGGCCTACCACTTCCTAATCCTGCCAGCCACATATGTTTGCCCACCCACATGGACTGCCGTCACGTGTGCCTGCTCCGTTTCCTCCACTCGGCGTGCCTAACTGACACATCACACATGTGTAAACACACACAGAGTACTACACACTCCTGTAAGCGCCCGTGTAACGTTTTTAGCCATCGTAAAAATATGCCTGTTCTCATTTTCAGGAAGGGATTTTAATTAGTTGCAGCAGTAGTTTTCACATGTTATCACATCTCACTGCATTATTTCATGGACATGCTTTTGCTGTAATTAAGTGCAACCCGTTTTCGGAAAAATGCTTACGGTTTTATAAAAAGGCTTTACTGTTACATTATCTGAGCTGGCATTTTATGGTTTCGGAGCAGCTGAAACCCGTATTCAAAACCCGTATTCTTTTTGAATTACTGTTTCTGCCTGGAATGATCACAGCAGAGGAAGTTTCAGTGTGGTGAGTATGGCTCAGTGAGAGTTTGAGTGATGATGATCATAAAGGTCTGATCTGTACATCTCTGTGGTCACTAACTGGTGTGTCTGCACCTCACTTTCAATCTGACCGCTCGCTGTGATGGCAGAGGCGAGGCGAGGCGAGGGGAGAATGGGGGAAGAAAGGAAACTTAACACAGTTTCACCTCTGTCACTGTGGCCTGGGCCTCCGCCAGACGTTTTCTGTGCAGGGGACAGAAATAAAGAATCGTGAGGGAGAGAACTGAAAAGGAGGGGTGGGAGGTTGTGGGATGGGAGATGATTTAAATTTCCAGTCGCTCGGTACACGAGGCAACGGCGTTCCGCTGTGTGGCTGAGGATGAAAGGGCTTGGGGTGATTTGCACAAACACCGCTTTCCTCCATGGGCTGGACTCTTCACCAGAGGCGTTTGGTGCTCGTTAGACAGGAATCAGATGGAGCTTAATGTGTGAGCATGTTCTGCTGTTAAACCCACCGAAACCACACTATTCATCCCCTCCTCCCCGAGGAGCAGCCTGAAAAAGCCACACACTCATCTTCAACCTCTCTTCAATCCATTTCACCTCTGCCTGTCATGGCTTTCCTCACTAATGACGAGCCCCAATGCGAGATGGGGTGGTAAGAGTGACCAAAAACCTCACTTGAGTAAAAATACTTCTACTTAAAAAAAAAAAAAAAAATAGAAGTGTGTATTTTTGTCATCATAGCACAAGCACTAAAATAAGGCATACAATTATAGCATTATAGCATTATATGTTCTCGATATTTTTTTTTTCATGAACATCTGTGCAGGCGGTAACGTAGTGGGAAATACGATCAAGTGCACTGTCAGCCAGTCATTGCAATGAGATTTTCATAACAACATAGGATTTGATTGCATGTCAAAAATAATAAATAGATCCAAGTGCATAAACGAGAAAATGACCAAGCATGATGACCAGGATTGAGCATCATTATCATACAAACAGACTGCACTCATAACATGGTAGATATCTTTATATAAAATTGGTTACTTCTTGTACTAATGGGGTCACAACAGGACAGTAACATGATCTCAATTTTAAACTGAAGTGGGTTGGAAACTACCATTGTGCAATCAGATTTTCAGAGTTTTATCTCCTGTGGATGCTTCACCACCAGAGCTGCATTGAATGTACCTGGTTTTATATATGCAGTGAAATCTGTTAACACAACAGTTCAGATCACAGCACACACAGGATAAACAATACAGGTGTGAGTTAAATTGAAGGCCTAAGGTTAATCTTTTCATAGAGACAGATGTGTGCATAGATGAGTGACGTTTGCATGGATTTTTAATGCTAAATAAAACCTGAATTTCAGTATAACGCAAGTAATTCTGACCATGAAAATTGCAACTGAGCAGAAATGGGGGAAAAAAGTATTATTCTGCCCAACTAAATTTGAAATGCAGTGACATCATGTCAGCAAATTAAGCTTGTGTAAATGACTCATGTGAAAGTGAAGCTAGTCATCCAACAACTCTGCAAGAGTAAAACTGAACTGTACTGAAACTTTTACCCGAGCGGTGGGTTACGTCTTATAGAGGGTAGGATATCTAATTCAGAACAAGCAGTAATGATGATAGTGATAGTCATGGAAGCACAATAAAAATAATTCAAAACTGTTCAATGTACATAAATCAATACAAAAAATGTGAACTTGTGCTGTAAAAGAAGTTTAAGTAACTCCCTGGCCAAAAAAAAGTTGGCCTTTTATAAGGGTCAGTTTTTTTTTGGCCTGTGTCGAGCAAAAAAAAAACAATAAAATTACTGGAATTAGATTAAGAACTGTCCAACATATTATTAAAACCTGGAAGGATAGTGTTGAACTGTCAATTTAGCGGAAGAAAAATGGTCAGGAAAAAAAATTATTAATGGCCATGATCGAAAATCACCAGTAAAAATCACAGCTGAATTATATAGTTAAACTAAGAGCATTTCCAAACACAGTGCAACAAGACCTCAAAGGATTGGGACTAAACAGTCGCCATAGGAAAACCCACTTGTTAATGAGACCAATCGGAGTTAAGGCTTCAATTTTGCTAGGGAGCATAAAGAGTAGATTAGTAAAGAGTAGCAGTGGTCAGGTGGTTTGATGAATTCGGATTGAGTCAGGTTAATAAGGGAAGCACATGCGTACCAATACCAATCATGCAAAGTGCCCACTTGTGCAAGCCTGGAGGCAGTGTTATGATCTGGGGTTGCTTCAGTTGGTCAGGTCTAGTTCAGTATAGAGGTTTCCTTCCATAACGGCACGGGCATATTCCAGGTCTCAAACTGTGTAAGTTACACATGAATTGATCATCACATTGTGCACCGTAATCATATCTAAAGTTTGCAGAATTAAATATTAACACAACACATATAAAAGAAAAGCATGCATTTATTAGGTTTTAGGAAGCTTTTTATGGTCAGAGACATGAAAATGTTGAAAATACAGTCTACGTATATTGAACAGCCGTCAACTGCAGTGCAGATTTTTATTTTTTTTTTACGATATAGCACTATACATTAGCCAGCCAGGAAGAAGCCCACATGGACACAGTCAAAGAATCCTGAACATTCGAAACACAGACAATGCCCTTAGCTCAGGATTGAACCATGTTGAACGAGGTAGCAATGCTGCATGCTGTGCCACTGTACCACCCTTAATTCCCACAATTATTCTTTGTACATTACTCACTGTACAAATTTATTATGTTTTTATCCCATTGTACAAACAAATTAACCCTCATTACACTGTATTATATTGGATATTAGTAAAATCAGCGTCATAGTAAGGCAGAATCTAAGTGTGCTCATATTTGGTACTCGTGAGCATAATATAATTTCCATCCAGATTAGTGCAGATGAAGGTTAATGTCCTGGCTCAACAGTGGAAGCTTGGTGGAACTAGAATGAACCCTCTTGCAACCTTCGGATCAGTAGTCCAGTAGTCCACCTCCACAACAGCATATCCATGATGCTGTTGTAAAACCCATGTATACATTTTGAGATTCAACCATCAAATAAAATCAAATGCAACAAAGCATACTTTTTGTCTTTAAATGTATATGGTTAATAGTAGCATGTACAGTATGTCTACTGTAAATGTACTGTAATGTAAAGCTGATGCTTCTGCCATGCTTTCTGTTTTTTCACTTGTTTAATGTCTCCTCCTTCAAGGGCCTCCTGACCTTAACTTTTCTAAGTTTCTTCCTCTCTTTAATGTTTAAGTCTCCCTCTCTGGTGTTGTTGTCTTGTTTAAGGCAATGTTCGGGTCACTTTGGCACCTATCTGCACTGTTTTTGGACTGGTCATGGAGTATTTCTGAAGGACTTTTGCTGGATTCAGGACTGGCTGTGCTGTGCAGGACTGTGGTCTGGTGTAGTTGGTCTCTCTTCTCTTTCCATGGCTCTCTTGGGCCCTTCACCATGGCGGCTCTCCAGTAACATCACATGGCCCTCTCAAGTGGGCTGCCACCAGCCACATCAAGAGTACACCCTGAAAAGCACTGGTGCTGCTGCAGATACTGCTCTCCCCCACCACACTGTTTTTATTGCTATCTTTCATGTCTTTTGCCCAGGATGACTCAGGGTGAAGCTCTGCTGGATGCCAGAGGCTTTGGGGAAGGGTGCCTGGCTAACAGGGAGACGTATTCGTAGGAGTTGGGAGAGTGGCCTGCTGTATAATGCCAGAGTATAGAGCCACATTTGGCTCACAATGAGCAGTATGGAAATGCCTCAAAACCACACATAGCTGACAGAAAGGAAGGGCAAGGACCTCCACTCTGTCGTCTGTTTATTACACACCCATATAGCTGGATCTAGACGTTTCTGCTGGCCAGTGTGCTTGTTGGTAGGGATTATAAGAATAAGACTTACTCTGGTGACAAAATTTGACCCTTTAGAGAGAACTGCATATCTATAAAAGTCCTATTTTCTTACATTACTACTTATAGGTTCAAATATTTTTATCTTTGAATTAACCTTGTATGTCATTTGCTTTTTTAAAAGAGTCATTGAAAACACATTTTTTGCAAATTCGAACCTCATTAATGACCTCATTAGCTACTGAAATCAGTTGCTTGTTGAGAACAAAATTTTTCATGTTTTTAGGTTTAGAGGTGGCATATGCTCCTCTCAGCAACACTAGCCAATTGAAAATCCCATTCCAAATATATTCCTCTGATCGCTGTTATAAAATATCATTCTTCCTGGAAAGGCTTTGCACTATATTTTGGTGTGCGACGGTGGGGATTTGTCAATATAGCCACAAGAGCATTAATAAAGGCACATTTCTGATAAAAAAGGAAGCATTTCAATTAATCCCATATGTATTTAGTGGAGTGAGTGCTCTGTACAGGACACTCTAGATCTTTCACTCCAACCTTGGAAAAACCTGTCTTTTTTGGCAAGGCCTTGCACACATGCTGGAACAGGTTTGAGTCTCTTAGCTCTAATGAAGGGAAATGATAATCCTCCAGCATATATTATGATGATACATAATTCATAATGATACATAATATATAATTCCATAAATTCCATATAATTATCTGCATCCATTTGTGGCCATACTTAAGGACCCCCCCCCCCACCATATGCATGTGATGGTAAGGTGTCAACATACATTTTGTAGTGTATATATATAGTGTATTTAATTGGTATTTTGGTGAAATCATCTATTAATGGCTGCATGGTGGCTTAGTGGCTAGCACTATTTCCTCACACCTTCAGGGTTAGGGGTTTTGTCTCTGGTCTGTGTGGACGGAGTTTGCATGTTCTCCCCATGCGCTGTAGATTTCCATTGTGTATCCTGATTTCCTGCTGCAGTCCAACAACAGGCAGTGCACATTGAATGGTGTTTCTAAACTTGTGTGTGTGCCCTGCCAGCCCTTCAGGCACCCTGCAAACCTATGCAGGATAAGCAGAACAGAGAATGGATAGATGGGTGGCTTCTATAAAATACAGCGGCACCAAAATAGGTTTGAAAATCATATTGTGTCTGCAAATTTTGAAAATAAAATTGCCATTTCACTAATTCCTGACTTTTTTCACTTCTAAATCTGCTGTCACTGGCATCGTTTTTCTGCATTTGGAAGATAATGCACTTTGTGTGGGAAGCTGTTTTGTTCGTCCTGCCCTCCGACCGTGATTTCTGAACAGTTTTATAAACTTAAGGGACCGCAGATGTATATGCAGTAGGACAATGTGTGAATGGATATGACGCGGCATACACGCTCTAAATTAATGGGTCATACATCGAATGTTACCCCCAAGTCATTTTATCAAAGTAATTCTAACTTTCAAAAACTACATTGTTGTGTTTGGGTGAAAGACGGCGCAAGCTAATTACAATAATATAACAATGGCATACAACATTAGAGTCCCTGATGGGGGTTTCTTAAAAATAGTGTAAGGGCAGCTCTCCTAAGCATGGAGTCATTTAAAATTAATGCAAAGTGTCTTGAATTGCACTCTGACTTAAAGCCAAGACCCTTGTGCAAAAGAAGAAACGTTGTCTCACCATTAACTTAACTTACATCACATACTATCGCTTGGTTTTGGATGTTGATATCAAAACATTTCATGTCTATAAGATGATGATTTCTGAAGAGGATTCAATCGAACACTAGAATACCTGTAGACCGTATGGTAATATCAGTGAAAACCTGTAATTACTGAAACTGTTCAACAGAAGGACAAAGTCAGACTCAAGTTATGTTTTGCATATGTTCATTTGTGCATCACATGGATAAAATTCATTCCTGTGCTTCTATTTGACTGATATTGCATTGTTAATGTGAGAGCATGTTTATTTTAATGCATCTGGAGATTTTACTTTACTGTTCTGCAAGAGTTAAATAATGAACTAGGTAATGAATGCAGAGCTCAAAACTTGAGTGAGTGAGGATGAGAGAGTGAAAGAACACGACTGCTCACGTTCTCTGGCTTTCTTTTCTTTCTTCCCTGAAAGGCAGATATGGTATTACGAGGCCTCCGCCAGTAACCACAGAGTGACAAAAACTGTGCGGTGTCATTAGGAAAGAAAAAGAAGGAGAGAGCGAGGGATGCTTGTGGAAGATGGAAGGAGTGCATCTGGAGCTGATAAGCTCTGTTGGGAACCATATGATTGTGGTAGTGAAGGAGGAGGCGGTGGATTTGTGCTGGTGAATGCACTGTCTGTTGCGCACTCGTCCCCTCCCAGTCTCCCTCCCTTTAACAAAGAGCGAGCACAAAGACAGGAGTGTTTCCCTCCGTGATCCCTGTCTTCATGCCATCTTTCATCATCGGGTGGCTGTGTATATTATTCTATAACAAACGCTTCCCATTAATATAAAACCTCATCTGACAAAAGTATGTAGACCTGGTGAAGTGTGGCTTGAAGATTAAAACAGTTGGCTTTTGCTGGGAGATGGAGACAGCAATTTTTTTTTTTTTTCTGGCTGCCATTTAAATTCCACAGCAAGGCAGAAACGTGCTGTGAGATTGTGTTTTTATTGAACCTGTCAGTTTGAATATCATTACCGGATCTTGACTTCAATGAAGAGAGCCTCTAGCTGAGGCTGCAATGTGAAATGGACCATTTGACTAGACTCCTTGAATTTCAATGACCGAATAGGTTACAAAAATGGCACAACTGCGATATAAGTACAAACTGAGGTACATTTATGCTAGGTGATGGGTGTTAAAGTTTCTGCTTAAGTAGTCTCATTCTAGATGTTTTAAAGGATGGTAAAACTCTGCAGCTACCAGAAAGACAGGTAAGTTTTTTTTATGATGACACAAACAAAAAGGACAGCCTGTAATCTACTGTAGGGCCTGATTTTCAATTCGGCAGGATCTGGAAGTCCTTATACCAGGGCAAATTGAGCTAATCCCAGTAGCACAGTTGCTGTATGTGCACAGCACTGTAGCGCGTGTTTATTGAGATTTCAAGTAAATCTCTGGATTAAGACACATGGCTGTGCTACTTAAGATGAGGGGCCAAATAGGGTTTAATGCTTGGCTCTACATATGGTGTGAATATTCAGGCTTTTTATCTTTTTGCATCTCTGCCATGTTTACATATTGGTTTTAAAGAGCTCATATGAGTGGAGTGAACAAACCTAGATTTATGTGGTGGCAGTAATGAAGAAAGCACACAGCATCTGTTTATAACTTTAACATTGTTGCTTGATTACAGTATGTATGATAAAAACTGAACCGATGTAACTACAAAGATAATATCTGAGCAAATGTTAATATCTCATATGGCCACCCTGGAGATAAACTGGGAAACAATGAATTACTAGGAATGCCAACAAAACTTATCTTAAGTAAGTGTATTAGGTCTAGAATAGGGTTTTACATTTAAATTATTGGCCTTCATCAGCAAAGAAAACACTAAAATTACTGAAATATGGTTAAAAAACATCAAACACATTATTAAAACCTGTAAGGATGTAAGGATAGTGGATAGTGGATAATGTGGTCAGAAATAAAGTCATGAATCACTTTTATTGGAGTTCGCTTAAATGCTTGGTGAAGTTGCATTATAAAGCAGTAAACAGAACAAGAAGTAAAAGTAATAGTATTTCCAATTACATGCACAATTTGATAGGAATTCACAGGATTAGGACTAAACAGCTGAATAGCCATTAGAAAACCACTTGTTAGTAGAAAAACAGACTTCAGTTTGCTGGGGAGCATAAAGACTTGACTTTGGAACAGTGGAAAAGGGTACGGAAGCAATGTACCCACATACATAGTGCCCACTGTACAAACCTCTGGAGGCAGTGTTATGATCTGGGGTTGATTAAGTTGGTCAGGTCTAAACTAGACAGGTTATCACATCTATGCATTTTTACTTAATGGGAGGGGAATATTCCAGGACTCATGATGATAAATAATTTCCAGTGTACTCAAAGCGAACGAATTAAGAAATAGTGTTTTTTTTTCTGGGCAGTGTACTTTAAGGTGTTTGAAATTTTAAACTAAATGGTTTTAAGTGAAAGTAGCCTTAATGCATAACAAACAATGGAATTACCTTAAATTAAGGTTTACAACACACGCATGGACCACTGTTTGTGGTTGTTAACTAGATTCAGGTGTGTAGCTTAACAGCAGCCTCCAAGATGGCGCCGGTGAGGTCGGCTGCCGTCACGACTGCTCCGACCTACTTTTCTTTGTTTTTGTATTTTAAAGT
>JAQQZS010000023.1:26572882-26589568 GCA_030068045.1 Platyallabes tihoni
CCTTCTTTTGACCCATTTTGCCAAAGGAAAGGAAGTTGCCTAATAATTATGCACACCTGATATAGGGTGTTGATGTTCATTAGACCACACCCCTTCTCATTACAGAGATGCACATCACCTAATATGCTTAATTGGTGGTAGGCTTTCGAGTCTATACAGCTTGGAGTAAGACAACATGCATAAAGAGGATGATGTGGACAAAATACTCATTTGCCTAATAATTCTGTACTCCCTGTAAACCTGTCTCGCTCACTTTCTCTTATATACATCTCTTTGCATCATGTAGCTCTTGTTCCTCCTGTCTCTCTCTTCCTCCATCTCACACTGTGTGTCTCTCTCTCCGTTTCATTTCTTCTGTCTACATGGCTCTCTGTCTCTTTCTCTCCAAGTGTCTTTCTCTACATTTCTTTCTCTCTGTCCATTTCCTTCCATCTTTCTCTGTCCTCTCAGTCTGTTCCACTCTTTCCCTGTCTCTATGTCTCTCTCTCTCTCTGTCTTCCTCTCAGCCTCTCTCTCTATGGTTTTCTCTGTCTACCCTTTTTCTCCGTCTCTCTCCTTCTCTGTCTCCATGTCTCTTTCTCCACATCTCTTTCTGTTTCTTTCCATCTCTCTCTATCACTCTGTCATTCTGCCCTCTCAGTCGGTTTCACTCTGTCCTCCCCTCTCTCTGTCTCCATGTCTCTCTCTCTGTGGCTACCCATCTTTTTCTCTATCCCCTATGTTTCCATGTCTCACCTTCTCATTATGGCTTTCTTTGTCTACCCCTTTTCTCCCTCTCTCTCTCGCCCAGTCGCTCCCTGTCTGTCTTCATGTCTCCCTTCCCTATCTCCCTATATATTTCTCTCTCTGTTTCCTTGCCTCTATATCCATCTCGTCCTATATATCTTTCCATGTCCCTCTGTCTCCATGTCTCTCCTTCCCTCCTCCTGTATACAGTGGGGCAAAAAAGTATTTAGTCAGCCACCAATTATTCAAGTTCTCCCACTTAAAAAGATGAGAGAGGGCTGTATGTACAGTACATACATTTTCATCATAGGAATACCTCAACTATGAGAAACAAAATAATAAGAAAAAAAAAATCCAGAAAATCACATTGTAGGACTTTTAAAGAATTTATTTGCAAATTATGGTGGAAAATAAGTATTTGGTCAATAACAAAATTTCATCTCAATATTGTTATATACCCTTTGGGGTCAAATCTTTTCTGTAAGTCTTCACAAGGTTTTCACACACTGTTGCTGGTATTTTGGCCCATTCCTCCATGCAGATCTCCTCTAGAGCAGTGATGTTTTGGGGCTGTCGCTGGGCAACATGGACTTTCAACTCCCTCCAAAGATTTTCTATGTGGTTGAGATCTGGAGACTGGCTAGGTCACTCCAGGACCTTGAAATGCTTCTTACGAAGCCACTCCTTCGTTGCCCAGGCGGTGCGCTTGGGATCATTGTCATGCTGAAAGACTCAGCCATGTTTAATCTTCAATGCCCTTGCTGATGGAAGGAGGTTTTCACTCAAAATCTCACGATACATGGCCCCATTCATTGTTTCCTTTACACGGATCACTTGTCCTGGTCCCTTTGCAGAAAAACAGCCCCAAAGCATGATGTTTCCACCCCCATGCTTCACAGTAGGTGTGGTGTTCTTTGGATGCAACTCAGCATTCTTTCCTCACCAAACACGAAGTTCTATTTTGGTTTCATCTGACCATATGACATTCTCCCAATCCTCTTCTGGATCATCCAAATGCTCTCTAGCAAACTTCAGACGGGCTCGGACATGTACTGGCTTAAGCAGGGGCACACGTCTTGCACTGAGTCCCTGGTGGCGCAGTGTGTTAATGATGGTAGCCTTTGTTACTTTGGTCCCAGCTCTCTGCAGGTCATTCACTAGGTCCCCCGTGTGGTTCTTGTGATCTTTTTGACCCCACAGGGTGAGATCTTGCATGGAGCCCCAGATCGAGGGAGATTATCAGTGGTATTGTATGTCTTTCATTTTCTAATAATTGCTCCCACAGATGATTTCTTCACACCAAGCTGCTTACCTATTGCAGATTCAGTTTTCCCAGCCTGGTGCAATTATACAATTTAGTTTCTGGTGTCCTTTTTTTTTAACTTTGTCTCTCATACTTGAGGTATACCTATGATGAAAATTACAGAAATAAACTACATTACAAATAATTACAAAACAACTTATTGGTGCACAATTACAGCACAATTGGTGGCTGACTAAAAACATTTTTGCCCCACTGTAATATCTTCCAATATTTCTTTGTGTAGTTTGAACGTTTGTATGCTCTTTTATGATGTAGCATCCAGTGTACTGTGTCAATGTGGTGGGAACCCAGAATGCCAACAACTTGATCACAGTGTCCACAGATGGCCGGATGTGCTCCTGGAGCCTGGATATGCTCTCCCAACCACAGGTAAGTCCTGTGTCAGTTTGCACTCCTTCCACTAACTAAAGCCTCTCTGTAGCAGGATTTGGATCGCTGAGAGTTTCAGTGAGCTTTTACAGTCTTTCCTTTCACTGCGAGAAATGACTTTATGTTTTTTTAATTTCTGCCGATTTTGTGCAATTTTACAGAAATGGCTGAAGATTAGACGAGATAGGATTTTTCAAAAATTCATGATACAGATGGAACTCCTACAATTATTTTAATACAAATATTTTATCTTAATATTTTAGAAGTAATATTTCCTAGTTAGTTTTCTTATCTATTATTATGCATTAAGCAGCAAATGCACAACTTAGTCATTAATTGACTACCTTCATGAAAACCTTCATAAAGAAAAAAGATATAGTAATTAAGATATAGTAATAAGTGTTTTGATAATGAAATTACAACAGTCAAACACATACAGAAAATGATGGTGGTAACCGGTAACGATGTTAGAGGTACATGAATACCGCTTACATGAATAAATTACCCGGAACAAAGCACTCGAATCAGTTTAAATACATTACAGCACATATAAATGTATTTAAGTTGCTCCAGGCAAGGGGTCGCCACAGCGGATACTTGGTCCGCACATATGAGCTTGGCACAGGTTTTATGCCGGATGCCCTTTCTGACGCAACCTTCCCATTTTACCCGGGCTTGGGACCAGCACTGTATCCAGTGGATGGGTTTTGGGCACTGGCTGGGAATCGAACCCAGGTCTTTCGCATGGCAGGTGAAACACCTAACACTGAGCCACCAGTGCCATATACTGTACATGTACTATAATTTAAAAAGTGCAGTTTGGCACATTCCAGTGCTACTGTTTTAGGCCACTTCCCAAATAGTCTTACAGTTCCTACAGTGGTGTCTAAAAGTAATGAGAAAAAAGTCAAATTCATTGTTTTAATGACATTCTCAATTGTTTTAAGATGTTAAGAATAATAATTTTTTTATGTAGTGAAATTTTCATACAATAATCAGTTTTTGGTATGAAGTCCTTTCTTCTTCTGGATCTTGCGGGACATAGAGTCAAAAAAGGTATCCGCAGTGCTCTGGTGTTACTCGGTCAATCCATGTCTGTGACATTGCTTCTCAAAGATCATGTACTGTACAGAAGACTGTACTGTTAGATGTTACAAACTTACATGATATCTCTATTACATAGCTACAGTAACAATTTCCAGCAGTCAATTTACTGTGGCTAAATACTGTATTGTATACAACACCATTATGTTAAATCCTTTACAGTGGTGGCCAAAAGTATTAAGACAACATATGTATTAGTTCTCCCTGTGCACAAAACAGGATTTTATGAAATTTAACTGAAAAACTTGTGAAACACTGGCTATTTGACAATATTATTCAGCTCCTGGAGCTGACCCAGGCCATTGTTTCATTTGCTCCATTTGAGTGTGCTCAGTTGTGTAAGAATTTCACATAGCATTTTACTATCTACATCAATGTTGCCAATCTACATACTGTATTTATCTATTAGGTTAGTAACTGGATGAGCTAATTACTCATTTAAAAATTTGTTGATCTCAAAGTAATATTAGGTTTTAAACAGACATCCGGGTTAGTTTAATGAGTTTTCCAAAGGCTGGCTTTTATGTTGCAGGAGAGCATGGAACTGGTTTATAATAAGTCTAAACCAGTAGCAGTGACTGGGATGGCCTTTCCTGCTGGGGACGTCAATAATTTTGTGGTGGGCAGTGAGGAGGGAACGGTGTACACAGCCTCCAGGCATGGCAGGTTAGTGGAGCATGCACACACACACACACACACACACACACACACACACACACAGAAATATTTTAGAAATTTAAAGTACAATTCATCCAGATATAATACACCAAAACAACTTTTATGGTCAGTTCATCTCTTTTAATTTATAAATTTGTTGATATGCTTGCTCAGTTTATCCACGTAGTGATAAACACTGTCTGGTAAAAAAAATAAAATAAAATAAAATAAAAAAAAAAACATTTGTTTTTATATAAGCAAATATGAGCCTTAAGAGCCTTAAACTTTGATAGGATAATTACATCAGTGATTAGTATGGTTCAACAATTCTTTCATCCCTATAGCTGATGCCGTGTGCAACCATGTTAAACAACCATGTCAGAAGACGTATTCCACGATTATGAAAAAGATTTTACTGCTTTTCAGAAGATTCTTCAAGTTACTCAAATGGGATCAAGAACATCCCAACACAATACAGTATAATGCCGAACTGTCAACTTTATAATAATAATAATAATAATAATAATAAACATGAAATAACAACCACGATTAATAGTGCAAGTAAGCGGATTTCCACACACACACACACGCACGCACACACACACACGCACACACACACACGTACACACACACGCACACACACACACGCACACACACACACACACACACACACAATGCTAAGAGAACTCACAAAATTTGGACTAAACAACTGTGTGGCTATAAGAAAACCACTTGTTAGTGAAACTAATCAGAAAAAAATGCTTCAATTTGGTAGAGAGAAAAAAATTTGGATTTCTGTACTGGAAAATGTCCTGTGGTCTGATGAGTCCAGATTTACCCTATTTCAAAATGGGGCGTGTCAAAGTACGGTCAAAAGTAAAAGTTAGTCCCCCTTCTTTTAATTCTATGTTTGTTTTGTGTCAAAACATAATAAAAATCATCTGATCATAGTGGGTCTTAGTACAGTACAGTACAATGTTTTTACACACACAAAAAAAGCAGAATTAAAGAGACAGCACTAATTTTACACGACTGTACATACTTGACTTTATGGATTGGTTCAAACTCTGGTCATTAATACAGGATCTCAGCCCAAAATGAAGGCAACTCTGGATGAAAATTAATGTTGTGATGTTGCATCAGGCTGTCAAAACAATGCCACAGTGAAAACACACCGTAATTAAAGCTAAAGGCGTTCCAATGAAGTATTAGAATATGCATTTTATGTTTTATTATACATTTCTATAAAACATATAATTAATATAGTTTATTAGAATATTTAATTATATAATTTTTAAACCCATTTTCAGATTTTTATGCTAATTTCAAGCTTAAAAACCTCTTATTCTATTGATTGTTTTAGGTGGTTATTTCTATAAAGAAGCTAAATTATGAGAAATGCAGGTTAAGCTAATTGACATTCCCAAATTGCCTATAGTGTGTGAATGAGTGTGTGTATTTGTGTGTGCCCTGCGATGGATTGGCACCCTGTCCAGGGTGTACCCTAAGCCTCCTGGGATAGGCTCCAGGCCCCCCGCGACCCTGAATACAGGATAAAGCAGAATAGATCACCTTGTGATGACAAATTTCCATCCTGATGAGAATAGTCTCTTCCAGGCTCTTCCATGACTCTGACCCCACTCAGGAGACAAGGGCTTACTGTATAATTTGATACCCCTCTGTAATTATGTGGCAGCAAAGACATATTTCAACATTTAACATAGTGAGTGATTTAAGTTATGCATATGGAACATTCTGGTCCAATAAAGCTCTATCCTGATAGCAGATTTATTACTGTATCATGCCCGGGTGTTGAGCTATGGACAGGTAGATTTTATTTACTAGCAGGGTATACACATTGAAATACCATTGAAACCCGCTTATAATCTCATTTTGACACCAGAATGTCCCTGCTACCTCTAAAAATAACTTCACCAGCAGCATGGATTTATAATGAACAAATTTTTCTATGATAACTGGAGTTTGGATATTGTTCATTAAAGTACTTTAAAACAATGGGTGAATAAAGCTTTCTCAATTCTGTTGAAGAATCAGGAAGATAACACATATTAAATGATCTTTGACGAAATTAAACATTTCATACATTTGATGTACTGTAAATTATTGGCCAATTAACCTGTAGGACTCAATGTATGACTTGATATGATGGGCCACATATGCAAAAGGCATACATACCTTATGTTCACACTATATTGACACACTGGACTCTGTACAATGTCAATGACAATGTTGTGTCGGCTTGCAGTAAAGCTGGTATCTGTGAGATGTTTGAGGGCCATCAGGGACCAGTAACTGGCATCAGCTGTCATAGCGCCGTGGGTCCAGTAGATTTCTCCCACCTGTTCGTCACCTCATCTTTTGACTGGACTGTCAAACTTTGGAGCACAAAGGTAAGAATAGGAACATCTGCCCAGCTTTTAAACAACACTGCCAATATATACAGTATTGTCCTAGCTAATTTTTCATTACCATTCATATAAAATATTAATAAGTTTATAATAAGGCAAATAAATCCTGGGTCCTGTGGAATATTGTAGGAACTTCTAAAATATTGACTGAGCAATGTTGGACAACATTCTCCTGATATTAGCTAAAATGCCCCCTTGCCACATATTGGATTAGCTGCATTAATTATTTTTATTATATCCAAATTATCATATAACCAAAATACACTTATTTAATATTAATTTTAGTCACTGCAACTAGACTTAGCCATCAGATACAGTATACTGTACCTTGCACTTTCTGACACACGAAAACATTCCAGAGATGCTCGGAATGCATTTTTTTCTTCTTCTCCCGACCCAGGGTGGGTTTTGGGGTGGAATTCCCTTTGCCTTTGACGACAGCCGCAGGAATGCTAACTGCCTGCCAGGCCTGTGTGCCTGTGTCTTGGGCCACTTACAGTTTGTTTATCTAAGGCCACCTGAACACCATGAGTCACATTTGAGTCATTTCCTCATGCTGATGTGAAAAGAGGGCGACTCATTAAAATTATATATTAAAAATCATTTGGGAACAAAACTGATTGTTTGTTTTAAGGAATTGGGTCAGTTCCTGGCAGGTTCCTTGATTATTTAAGAACATTATTCACATGTAATTGGCTTCATACTCTACTCTCCTCAGTCTGGATGTTGAATAACCAATAGAGTCATCTCCTTTTGTCATTACTACCTTTTATTAGTGCCCTCATAAAGGATAAGAAAGAAAATAAAAGTGCTTCTCACCAGTCCCCCATGCTCTAGCTAAGAAACTTTCACAGTGGCTTGATTTGAACCGATGTCCCACTGTGGCCATGGCACACAAGCTACTAATGATTATTCTGTCTGTGGGGCATTCCTCAGCCAGAGCCCAGATGGAGACAGCATTCTTTCTTGGAGGCATTTCTACAGTATAAGAAATAGCTCTACACAATTAAACCTCCAGAACAAAAAAAGAAGAAGTACAATATAGATGCAGAAAGTTACATCATCAGGTAAATTTATAAAGAGTATGATATAGAGATAAAAGGTAAAGATAGGTTTTTATTAATCCAAGGATCAGAGATCTTAGATAGAAGAACTCTATTACATTTGTAATAGTTGCATTTTATTGTTTAATTCCTCTGACACAGAGGAGGTTTAGGGAAAGGCTGAAGACGATCACAGGGAACACAAGGCCGTGGACACCGTGGATGAGGTCTCAGCTAATCAAAGGGCACAAACACACACTGAATTACACACCAGTTCATACACTTTTGGCAATTTAGAAATGCCAGTCAGCCTACAACGGATGTCTTTGGGATTTCACCAGAGGAAACACAAAAAGCACAGAGAGAATATGCAAAATCCATGCACACAGACAGGAGGCGAGATTCAGACCTGTACTTAGCTGTATGTATATGCATTAGAAAGCTAAAGTCTGGAGGTTGATCTGTGGAGGCATGACTACATCAATGCTGGCGCCTGCAGGATTTGACTGTGGTGATGCGGATTAGATCTGGTTAAACGTGCTGGTTTGTTCTTATTGCTTGTGGAATACAGCAGTGCTGTGCTGCTATCCTTATCCATCCATCATTTTTACTGCTTTTATTTAAAATCGGATGTAGCTCAAACTAACAAGATCTGTGCAGCCCAGTGCTAATGAGTTTGCATTTAGAGAGTAAAATGTGCTAATACCTGGGTGAAAATAAAATGAAGTACTAAAGTTACTTCTGTGTAAGTTCTAATACAGTTGGTACTTTTAACAACAGTCTTTGTCTAAGTCGTCAAGCCAAAGGTGCTTGTTGGAGGCAAAACCTATTGGAAAGGTTTTCAAGAAGTCCCAGTGATATCACTTACCCAGAGCAGTATGGTGATTAATACACATGCTAGATACAATGAACATGTAAAGAAGTTTTAGTCTGTAAATGTTACCATCATTGTAATAGCTTCTGACAAAAGCTGTGCCTAGTACTAGGAGAAAGTGTAGGAGTTTTGCATGTTCTCTCAGCATGAGTTTCCTGTCACCATCCAGCACTAACTATGAATGTGTGTACAAGCATCACATCCAGTGTGTTTTCATGCCTTGTACCCAGTATTTCTGTCATGCTCCTGTCATTGATCCATGCCATGATAGGGCACCCCTGGAGCAGGCAGGGTTAAGAGTTTTGCCCAAAGACCCACAATGGCAGTCTGGAGCATCACCCTGCTGAGCTACTATTGCTCCCGGTGGTAGGTGGGTAAAGAGCTTTTTATTTTTAATACCAACATAAATAATTTGTAGGGAAACTTCAATAAAAAAATTAATCAACAATAATTTATCAGTGACCAGTCTGCTGAAATCATCTTACGAAGTTGCTACACACACCCAGTGTGTCACCCACAAGCCAATCAAGGCAGCCATTTTGCATGTGTGCTTGAACTGCTACAAGTATTACAATCACTTAAGGGCTGATTTATAATGTTGTGTCTATGAGTTAATAATCTTGCAGACATGTATTCATTTATTCTTTCATTCACTTGTTCATTCATTCATTTGTTTGTTTGTTAATTTATTCATTTTATCTCAGAAGCACTAGGTGCAAATCCATCAAGTACAACATGGATTCCACATCAATCTGTTACAGGGTTTTTAATACAAGAACATGAAAAATAAGAAGTCATGTGATTCACAGTCATGGAGAACAGACAGCAGGTGCTGGTTTCCAGAATTAATAATGAACAATTCAGCTGTCTACACCCTACACTGTATATTATATTGCTTTAATTTTAATGCAATATTCTACTATTGTTGCTAATTTTTTCCATCCTTTCAATAATTCTGCATCAGTTGTACCTTTAACTTTGCATTGCTTATGCTAACCGATCCTTGAACTTCTCCATTTTGCATTTATGCTTTTTTGGTCAAGTGTTTGTTCGAATCTTGGCCCAACCCCAGCACTGTGTAATACGCTTCCCCTGGTCATCCAGTCAACCTTGGCTTGACCCACAGCACCACTGATTCTGAGATTCTGGACGTGCCCAGAATGCCTTCGCTTTGAGCTTGACTTAACCATAAGCTCCTTATCTAGGTCTTGGCACATGTGCATCTTTGCAGAAGTACAAACACTTAGATTGCATGGATACACTGCACCCCACCCCTCTGTGAAGGGGGTTCATTATCGTGTTGTGGTCGGAGAACTGAGCGAGACACTGACTGCATTCCTCCTACCCAACTGTCTGCCCTGTACCTGTTCGGCATGCATGTGGCCATCCTCAGGAATTCTCTCTCTCTCTCTCTCTTATTTTTTCACTTGTTTTCATTTTGTTTTCTTTTTGTCTTTTCCCTAGACAGCTGTTACACTAAGGTTACAGTACACCTTTGGAGTGACTTTCATCTCATGTTTTTATGACACTGCGTGAGTGTGCAGAGGTTTTAATTAGCCCGTTCCCAGACAGCCCCAAGGCTGCAGCAGCGCCACTGAGTCTACTCTCATTTTCTCTCTGTCTCTCTCTCTTTCTCTCTGTCTCTCCCTCCTGAAACCTTCACATTTGTCTTTTTTTTCCCCTGCACTGCTTTTCTCTTTTCTCTCTGTCTGTCTTTCTTTCCCGCCCTCTCTTTATACTCTTTCTCATCCTCCTCCCAGCACAACAAGCCGCTGTACTCTTTTGAGGACAATGCTGACTATGTGTACGATGTCATGTGGTCTCCAGTGCATCCAGCGCTCTTCGCTGCAGTGGACGGGATGGGCCGTCTCGATCTGTGGAACCTAAACAATGACACTGAGGTGAGGCCACACACACACACACACACACACACACACACACACACACACAAACATTTTGCACACACACTCACCAGCTTCAGGCTATCCCAACCCAAGTTTCAGGCCACACCACTAACACCCCCTATATAGACGCATGCATGCATGCACACACACACACATACACACTCACACACACAAATTTTATACTAGGCCATAGCCAGATCAAAACATCAACAGCCTCCTCTCTGCGTGGGTGTCTTCCCACAGGCTGCCCTTAAATCAGCCCTTCAACTGCTCATGCCAAACACATACACACACACACACACAGAAAGAGAGAGAGAGAGAGAGAGTAAAATCACTTCGGTGTGTGTGGATTTCTTTCTCCCCAGTCATCCAGAGTCACTAATTTCCCATGGGCAGCGTCCCAGCTCAGTGGTTTAATCTGGTCCTCTGGGGTCACTGTGCTTTAAGACGTCCAACAACTGCACTAAACGTCTGATCCATTCAGCAACCGATCCCCACGGCTGCAGTCATATGAGACTGTTCCTGCTTACTGTTTATCCTCGTCTGTCACACGTGGTTGAACTCATTAATGCCTTGTTAATTACACAATTACATGAATCGGGTGTGTTGGAGTAGAACACTATGGACTGTTTTTTTGTGTGTTTTTCTTTTTTCTTTGCTAAATTAGAAATTAGTAAAGATGCATGATAAAAGAAATGTTTAAAAAAAAATTTAAAAACTGACAGTAGAAATAACAGCTCTGTTTAATAGTGAAAGTAAAAGCTTTTCCACATGCACAATCTGACATGAACTCACAGAATTGAAACTAACCAGCTGTGTGGCCAATGAGACTAATTAGGGGAAAAAAACTATGGAATGAAAAAAGGTCATGTGGTATGATGAGTTTATATCGACCCTGTACCAGAGCGATGGGTACATCAGGGTAAGAAGGGAAGTGTATGAAGCAATGTGCCCATAGTGCATAGGGCGTCCTGTGCAAGCCATTACATTTTTCCATTGCTCTGAAGTCCAATCTTTATGCTCCCTAGCAAACTAAAAACTGTTTTTATTAGTCCTACTAAGGCCTGTGTGTGGCTTTGTGGTTAGTACTGTCGCCTTGCAGCTCCAGGTTCCAGGTTCGGTTCCTGCCTCCAGTTGGCATGCTCTCTCTGTGCTTGGTGGTTGTCCTTTGGGTATTCCTTTGGCATTGTGTGTATGTGTGCCCTGTGATGGATTGGCACCCTGTCCAGTGTGTACCCCGCCTCGCACCATAAGTCCCCTGGGATAGGCTCCAGGCCCCCTGTGACCCTGTAAACAGGATAAAGCGATATGCACAGTGAGTGAGAGTGAGTAGTCTCACTAACAAATGATTTTCTTATGGCCACATAGATATTTATTCTCAATCCTCTGAGTTCTTGTCACATTGTGAACGTGAAAATGTTCTAGGATTCACTTTAAAACATGGCATTTCTGTTGTTGAGTTTTTACACTGCAACTTCACTTAGCATTTAAGTGAACTCTGAAAAATACAATCATTCATAATTATTTTTTTGAATTTCTTTTTACGGTTCAGCAGTATCCTTCCATGTGCTAGACAGATCTTAACCCAATTCCAGCCATAACAACAAAGGATATTGTTTAAATGACTGGAATTAGCTGACACACCCTTACATACTGAATGCACAGTATGTGCAGTACATCAGTTCTAATCTGGCATAATTTATTGTAAAAATGTGGGTTTTAAAATGGTATTTATATGTGGAATTTGCAAATTCCAATGTATTATTTCATAGCAATTTACTGTAACAACAGTGTTTCTTCAAGAAAATAAGTAATTTCCATTGCACTCCCAAGTACTGTTGTAACATCTCTGGAAACATAGTTTGAATCACTTTTGCTTTGTTTTAATAGCTGTGTTTGGACTGGATTTTGACTCCTCTTTAAGATGCCTTGAATGAGGCCAGTGTCTGTCAGATACAGATCAAATACAGATCTTTTGATTGTGTGTGCAGGTGCCCACAGCCAGCGTGACCATCGAGGGTGCTCCTGCCCTGAACCGAGTGCGATGGGCTTCAGGAGGCAAGGAGGTGGCTGTTGGAGACTCAGAGGGACGGCTCTGGATTTATGATGTTGGAGAGGTAGGAGGGGGATGTGACTATTGGTTATTAAGCTTATTCCCCCCAAAAAACAGGATTAGATCTGAATACTCACATTCATTACTTACAGTATGTAGCACTAAAATAATTATTTCTTCATTAAGCGAGAAGCTGGTTTATCAAATTTAAACATGCTTTTCCTGAAATAAGTCATAGGTTTAGAGATTAATGTTAGCCTGCTGCACAACAAGCTTTGATGTCTGTTTGGAGTCACTGTCATGTGTTGGAACTCTCAATTTTGCTGTCCAAATGTCAGCAATCTAGCTGATAATTTGAGGTTACCCTGAATAATTTGGAGGTAGCCCTCATTCTTCATTATTCCATCGGCTTTATGCAATATACCTGGTCTACTGCCAGCAAAACAGCTCCAAAGCATGAAGTAAAGTAACCACCATGGTTAACAGCTGGTATTAGTGTTCTAGGGGTTGAATGCCTCATCTTCACACTTTGAAAGACATCAGTTCAAAGCTTTCCTCCAGAAAGCCTTTCCTTTGTCCACATAGTCATTAGCAAACTTTAGTCAAGTCTGAAGGTCTCAGTTTTTTGACCAGGGACTTCTTTCTTGCACAGCAGCCTTTTAGTCCATGGTGATGTAAAACCAGCTTGACCATAGACAGTGTTACTGCTGTCCCAGCAGCTTCCAGCTCATGGCATCCCTGTGCCTTGCTGGTTCCTGCATTGTTTATGACCATCTGAACGAATTTCCTCTCAGCTAACCTTAACAGTTTGGGTCTTCTTGCAGCCCTTGACAAAGTGGCTATGTCTTTCAATAACCTGTACTTATGTACAGTTGTTTAAACTGATCTTGTAATCTGTAGTTGTTCAGAAAAAGCTCCAAGAGGCTTTCTTGACTTGTGTAAATCTGTCAGCCCCTTTGCAGATCTGCGATGATTTCCTTGGAATTTCCCATTATGCTATGTTTTGGTCAGTCCAATGAGTGCTGTCAAAGAAATGCTTTTTATGTTGGCACAGAGAAGCTACTAGCTGTACTCATTCATCATAACTGACAGAAAGCTGAGGGGCCATGGAATTTGAAAATTCAAAGACATTTTAGAACTTTCAGCATCACTATTCAATATACTAATAATAATAATCATCATCATCATCATATTATTATTATTATTATTATTATTATTATTTTTATGATTATGATTATGATTATTGTTAATTATTATTATTAAATAACTATTAATAATCTACAGGCATTGGACAATGAAAAAAATAAACACTGGCCAATTTAGTGTTGGAGCTTTCATGGCTAAATTTGACCTGCCTGGTCATCTTCATTGATTGCACATTCCACCAGTAAGAGCAGAGTGTGAAGGTTTAATTATCAGAGTAATAGCAGAGTTTTGCATAAAATATTGCAATGCACACAACATTATGGGTGACATATCAGAGTTCGAAAAAGGACAAATTATTGGTGCATATCTCGCTGGATCCAAGACAGCAAGTCTATCCAGGGTAATGTCAGCGTACCACCAAGAAGGACGAACCATATCCAACAGGAGTAACTGTAGACACAAGAGGAAGCTGTCTAAAAGTGATGTCCGGGTGCTAACCCGGATTGTACCCAAAAAACATAAAACCACAGCTGCCCAACTCACTGCAGAATTAAATGTGCACCTCAACTCTCCTCTTTACACCAAAACTGTTTGTCGGGAGCTCCACAGGGTCAATGTACTGTACATGGCCAAGCTGCTATAGCCAAACCTTTGGTCACTCGTGCCAATGCCAAACATCGGTTTCAATGGTGCCAGCAGCGAAAATCTTGGGCTGTAGATAATGTGAAACGTATTGTTCTCTGATGAGTCCACCTTCATTGTCTTTCCCACACCCGGGAGAGTTATGGTGTGGAGAAGCCCCAAAGAAGCGTACCACCCAGACTGTTGCATGACCAGAGTGAAGCATGGGGGTGGATCAGTGATGGTTTGGGCTGCAATATCATGGCATTACCTAGGCCCAGTACTTGTGCTAGATGGGCGCGTCACTGCCAAGGACTACCGAACCATTCTGGAGGACCATGTGCACCCAAACATTGTATCCTGAAGGCGGTGGCATGTATCAGGATGATAATGCACCAATACACACAGCAAGACTGGTGACAGAGTGGTTTGAGGAACATGCAAGTGAAGATGTATATCTTTCATGGCCTGCACAGTCACAAGATCTAAATATTATTGATCCACTTCGGGGTGTTTTGGAGGAACGAGTCAGGAAACATTTTCCTCCACCAGCATCATGTAGTGACCTGGCCACTATTCAGGACTTCGAATCGATGGTCTATTCAGTGCAAAAGGAGGCCCTACACCATACTAATGAATTATTGTGGTCTAAAACCAGGCGTTTCAGTTTCATTGTCCAACTCCTGTATGTTGTACAGTATATTAACATGACATTAGTGTTTACTGCAATTTATGCATTCAAAAAAGCAACTTGAATAAAGTCATTAGTTTTTCATCTGCAGTGTTTACTGTACATCTGAAGTGAAAGGGGGTTAGGTTAAAAGGGTGCAATACGCAAGCCAGGCATTAAACCATCTCTGCTTGCTGTGAGATTCTTTTGCATTGAATACTTTACCAAGATCTCGGGCCAGTTGGACTTGCTTGGGTTCTACCGCTTTTCTTTACCCACTATTTTAAAACAGCCTCCACATGACCTAACCACCACCGAGCAGTGAGCCACCATGACTCCAGTGTTTGCTGTCCTCTTTCAAAGTCTGGGTTTTGCCTTGTGTGTGGGGTTTCACTAATTTTAGCCCTGCATCGTGTGGTAATTGGAGAGTGTGCTGGTCGGGCGTGTGGTCTCTCAGGCTTGATGATAATGGTGGGTCATCAATAAACTGACTGAAGCTGAAGGGTTTTATGTTGCAGCTGAGTGGGGGCTTATTTACCAAAAGCTTTTCATAAAGGCTGGAAAAAAAGTTTGCAACATGGCCTGCGTCGTGAAGGGAAACAACAGCAGGGGCAGACAAGCAGCTTTGGCCTACCGCAACTGATGTTTTTTTTATTATTATTATTATCTGTAGGTCTGTGCGCTTAATATATGCTTTGGATTGTCATGATATGCAATACAGGTTAAACCAGCAGTAAGATACATTAAAAAATACATGTCAGAAAATACTTCTGTCTGTGAATTCATAACCATTGGTCTTGTAAGCCAATAAAAAAAGCAGGTGGGACTGGTGGGAGAGGCTGCTTATTATTAAGGAAAACGCTGTTTTTCTGTTATCATCACAATGATCAAGTTCTGATGATTTAATGAACACTTTTTTCTTTTTTAAAGCTTTAGATTTTAGACATAATCTCCTCTCACCTCTCTATTCCTGCTTAATTACAGCCTGCAGACCTCTCCCTCTCATCCTCTACCTTGGTGTCAAACGTCTCATTTGACTTACCCTAATCAATCCTCATGATCCCCATCTCCATCCATCATATCCAGCACTTACGTAGTCTTTATTATTTTCTTCTACAGTCATAATGCACAATTTTTTCCCCTTTCAAGTGTAATATCAACAGTCATCCTAATGAATCTTGTCAGGTCTATCCAGGTGGTTGGCGAGATATCAATACTGAAATGCTCATTATGGTTCACAGTTGGCATCGGCACACAGTGAGGACTGGACTCGCTTCGCCCGCACGCTAGTGGAGATCCGTGCCAACCGAGCTGATGCTGAGGAGGAAGGCACTATGGAACTGGCATCATAGACAAAAGTGGCCTGTGAGCATCCTACTGATACTGTCCTACATCCACGTTCAGCCCAGCACCACATCATTAGCTGCTGTTCACCTCGGCTCGGTTCATCACAGTTTATAGGAAACATAGATTACTCTGGATCATCTTGCTTTGTGGTTGAATTGTGCAAAACTCTACTGGTTCATTCACTTTGTCATTGTTTAATTATTTATAGACCATATACAGTGTATGTTTCACACCGATCTAAGGCCTGACATGGCCATTCGACAACTGATGTGAAGACGAATAGTTCCTATGCTGCTACAAGGGTTCATAGTGAAGGCCAAAGAGGTTCCTTTGCACCCTGTGATACAAACCGGATTCCAAAAAAGTTGGGACACTAAACAAATTGTGAATAAAAACTGAATGCAATGATGTGGAGATGG
>JAQQZS010000023.1:26589668-26601790 GCA_030068045.1 Platyallabes tihoni
CATCTCCACATCATTGCATTCAGTTTTTATTCACAATTTGTTTAGTGTCCCAACTTTTTTGGAATCCGGTTTGTATTTGCAATGCTTGTATTGTGTGTTGTATGTGTGCATAATTTTTGTATTTATGTCCTGCATGAAGTACAGTAATAAAGTGTGTCTTACGCAACTGTCTGAACTAATGTAATTTATAATTGCTAAACACATAATATGTGAGAGATATTTTGTCAATGTGATCGTTAATTGAAATATTCTCACATGTTAACATCACACACACACACACGCGCACACACCCACACACACACACACACACACACACACACCCACACACACACACAGATTAAAAAGTCAGAGCCTAATTTTAAGTCTGGGATACGTGCTCAGTGATTACAGGCAATGTCATGCCCCAAGGTGATAAAATAAAATGATACATGCTTTCAACAGAAGCACCTCTTTTTTTTTTTTTTTTATTACTTTTTAATTATATGTTAAGCAAATCACTGCTGTAGTTATAGACATGCACAGTATGTGTACACTGAGATACTGTACAAAGAATTAAACAAACTGATCACTGTACTATTAATAATCATAATAATAATAATCATAACTGCTAGTAATAATAATAATAAATTGAAAATATTATTTGCTTTAATGGCAAAATATCCCAGATTGTAATATTTGAAATCAGATCTAAAAACAAAGTGAGACACGAGCAGTAGTTGAATTGTGAACTCATGTCCATGGAGTCATAGCGTTACCAATATGGGTGCATTTCAATAAGGATTGCCAGAATGTCCTGTGTTGTGAACCAGAACGCGTTTTACCCTTGTGTCAGGAGATCCGAATGATTCCACAGCTATCCATGATGTAGCAAAGCCAATTTTTTTACGTGTACTGTAGATTGATGCAATTTGTTTGTTCTTCAACTTCTCTGCCAGTTGCAAGGTCTCTTCCCACACCTGAATGGCCTGGTTTTCATTCCAACCACTTTACGCTCTCCACCTGTTTAGCACAACATCATCCTCAGTATTGAGAAAAGACTTTTGATGTGGTTTAAATATTTTACAATGATACACACTTGGATGGCCCCTGGTAGAGCTGTATCAGACTCACCCCACATGTCAGAGCCCCCTTCACAGACCAGGGACGTGCAGTTGGATTGCTCTCAGGAGTAGTAGAGACTGTGATTGGGAATAAAGAAGTCTGAATTGGCTTTTTCAACCTGGTGCCATCACGAACGCTGATGGAAAATTAAGATCTGGTTTTTCACAATTTAGGTCCAGGGTGTACCCTGCCTTGTGCCCGAAAGCCTCCTGGGATAGGCTCCAGGTCCCCCGCGACCCTGATCACAGGATAAAGCGGTATAGAAGATGAATGAATGAATGAATGAAAGGTCAATATGTGATGGTTTGTAGCCAGTTAGCAAGGTTGAAATGGAAATAGGCAATCAATTCTATTTTTATTAACAAATCTTAAATCATCTATGGTAATAGATAAATAATATATCGAACATATTTATGAGTGCGATGGCATACCAGTGTTATTACAAACGCAGAGGGAAAAAAGGACGGTAATTTGACCTGTGGCTGATTTGTGTCATTTTGTCACCCCGACCCCCAGACATGAAATCACTTCATCACCTTCATGGAATATCCATACAAATAAAGTACAATTTTAGGAAACAAAATTCATCCATCCATTTTCCATACCGTTTATGGGACCTGGAGCATATTCCATGGCATGCCAACACAACACAGGGCACAAGCACACACATTCAATCAAACACAATGGGCAAACTGGAAATGCCTTAGTATTAGGACTATAGGGGAACCAGCCAAGCATGTGGAGAACATACAACATGTGGAGAACATGCAATCTCCACATACACGGAACAGAAGCGAGATTTGAACCCCCAACACTGGAGGTGCGAGGCGACAGTGCCCACTATGCAACCGGGAATAAAATCATAAAATGTATTTAATGTAATATTTTGCTTTACAATGAGTCATTTCTTTGTACTTTAATGTCATTGTTAAAGTACTGCCTGTAATCGTTAAATAGGTTCAAAAGAAGAATAGGCATGATTTACTCTTTCTCTCTCTTTCTTTGTCTCTGTGTGTATGTGTGTGTGTGTGTGTGTGTGTGTGTGTGAGTGTGTATGTGTGTGAGTGTGTATGTGTGTGTGCAGTACGACCTAATGTGCAGTACTGCCACCCACAGGTGGACTGATTAGCCTCAAGGGTGGTCTGAGGCGGGCTGCAGTAAGTTGAATTCTTGGTAAATGCAATCCAAATTTACTCGGGATGCCAGCAAATGTGGCTAGGGCTAACCTGTAGGCACCGCATTGGGCGCCAGCAGTCTGATTTGAGACATAAGAGGTGGATCTGAGCCAGAGACTTGCTGTGGTGAGGAGAGGGGGGTAAAGGAGCAACGTAGAGAAAGAGAAAAGATTTCATGTCCTACTGTGTTCCTTCACAAAGAATAACAATTCAAAAAAGAAAAAAAAATAGAAAAATCATGAAGTGAATTATTTTGCCTTTCAGTCAGTGAATGTAATGAAACGGCCATAGTTTCTTTTCAGTTTCTCTAAAGAACGCATGGAAGTGAGTTCAGGTAAATCTTATGCTGGATAGCACTGTGTGAAACAATCAGAATACTATATATTTAATTGCACAGGAAATTAGTTGGGGGTTTCAAAAAAATTTTTTTTTTAATTCAACCCAGTTTTCAGCGTTTCCTCTATAACATGCTGGGGCTAGGAACAGTGCAGCATAATTAAATTAAATTCTACTCCATTCAGTTCTGTTTTAGTGCTTTTAACGATGTTGCAATGATGCATTGTCGCAAAGCAGTTGTACAGAATTAAAAAATTATGGTAATTAGTTTGAAAATTGAAAAGTGTGAGGAAATATGTGTAAATCATAATTATCAGATTGTCTCTGATGAGCAAGCCAAGGGTGACAGAGCCAAGGAAAAACTCCCTGAGATGGCAACAGTAAATAAAAAAATGAAGCCATTCTTCCTGGTTGGTTGAATGTTGGTGGTACACTTCATTTGTTGTATGTGTGTGTATGTGCATGTGTGAATTTACAACCTTAGTGTTTCAGTCAATTTACCAAACTTACTCTACCAGATTTGTGTTTTCCTGATGTACATACTGTAACCCCTTTTCTTATTACAGAGGGTGCCTTAAAGCCTTAAAGCATGTAAGAGCACAGAAACCAACTGGTTCTTCCATTCTGAGTAGGAAAATAGACTTTTTCATCAGGAGGAGAAAGATCTTAGTCATTATAAAGAGAGTATGTTGATATTAGCTAATGTACTGAGATACATTGTCCTATAATAAAGCCAGCAAAATAATTGATCTACACAGGAGACAGTATTGTACTAAGGATTGACATTACATTTACATTTAGGCATTTGGCAGACGGCATCTTATCCAGAGTGACTCACAAAAGTGCTTTGAAGTTTCCGTCATTAGACTAGTTCCTGTCCCTTACAATGGGTTACTAGGTTACTGTTGGTAAGTGGTACTAGGTAAGTGCCATCAGTAAAACACTGTTGGGAAGTTAACCCAGATGTCTTAAAGATGGCCAGTGACTCGGCTGTACGGATATTTAGAGAAAGGTCATTCCATCACCTAGGTGGCAGTAGAGAAGACATATTTTGCATTCAGGTGATTATAAGTCACTCTCTCACTCATTTATTGTCTACACCACTTTATCCTGTATTCAGGGTCGCGGGGGGCCTGGAGCCTATCCCAGGAGGCTTAGGGCACAGGATGGGGTACACGCTGGACAGTCACTCAATCGCAATCAATCGCAGGGCACACACACATATACACACCCACACACTCATTCACACACTACGGGCAATTTGGGAACACCAATTAGCCTAATCTGCATGTCTTTGGACTGTGAGAGGAAACCCACCAAGTATGGGGAGAACATGCAAACTCCAGGCATACAATCGAGCCTGGCCGGGAATCAAACCCGGAGGTTTTGAAGGCAACAGTGCTTGGTAACGATTAGATAAAACGCAGGGGTTTTGAGCTACAGGAATCATAGCTGCACTCTCTGCAAATGTGTGACAATTTATATTAAAAGATACAATGGTGAAGGATAGGGTTGGGTGCAGGGTAGACTTTACAATTTGTGAAAAAGAAAAACCTTAGTGGCAGTTCTGGACTCCTGAGCTGTGGAGTAATGCCATTATACAATAAAAAGGGCAGAACTTTGTGCTCAGATTTTGACAGTCTCCATCAAATCCATTCTCCCAAAAGGTCCCTAAAAAGCATGCCCTCTCAGTGACGCTGACGAACACTTCTAAAAACTATATAGTCACAGTTCTTGGTGGTCCAGGCAAGAAAGAAATGGGCACAGTAGAGAGCTTTTAGTCAAAATTCTTACTCTAAAAAGGAAACATTCTCTTCTAGGAAGGAGTCATAATGAAGCCATAATGAGGAACCTGTGAAAATGAAAGTCTTTTATGTGAAGCCGGCCTTTTCAAAAGAGCTATCAATCAGCTTGAGGTTTCCTGACATTTCAGTTCTCTATACAGCCATACTGTGTGTCCTGCTCTTTTTGCCCTATTTGCTCTTTTTTTTTCCCTCTTCCATCTCAGATTAAAAGCCTGCGGAGTCTGGAAAGCAGCCTATTAAGAGGCTATCATCAAACCCTGAGTTCAGGTGAAAGAGAAAGGGGGAAGAGAGGAGGAAAGAATGAAAGCCACAGAAAGAAAAGGAGTGAGAACTGTCCACTTACTGTTCAGCAAAGTCGATGTAGAACCATCAGAGGTCACCATCGTGACACCAAACTGAGACCAGGTGCTAAATACTCACACTGAGAAGAGAAAAAAAATCAATTACCTTTAATTAAACGATCAAAAAGCGGACGCTCCAGAGGTCACCTCAATCAACTAGGTCACACTTAGCCTGGCCTTATTCAGACTCCGAAAAGATCCTCATAGAGGGGTCGAAGAAACCTGGCAAATGATAAATCACCATCGCACAATTAAGGTGGAACTGAAAAATAAAAGGTCAGCCATAAAGCCACTGATGAATTATGAGGCATTATTTCCATGGCTGGCATCGATGGGTGTAGGTGTCTATCAGCTCCTTTGTCAGAAGCCGCAAAGGTCCCTCTTCCCATTGAATCTTCCAGAACGCTCAATGCAGCCATTGTGTGAGATTTGGCCTGCACAGGCTGCCAATTGTAACTCGGATTTGATAAAATCAACAGGAGTCTATCCCTGGAGCACTGGGCACAAGGTGAGACACCACTCCACACTATTCACACACACATTCACTCCTAGGAGCAATTTATCTAGCCATGCCAACTACTGGCATGTTTTTGGGATGTGGGAGGAAACTGAACACCCTGGAGGAAACACAGACACATTGTGAAACCCCACTCGGGCTCCGGATTGATTCGGGGACAGTGGATTGATCAACTACTAATACCTGTAGCATCACCAGTAATAATATCAACAACAAATAATATTACAGTATGATCCAAAAATAATTGTAAGGAATTGAATTAAAAAATAATATTTTGCATTCCAAAATGCATGTTATTTAAATAATTACAACAGGTTAAAACCCATTATTTGGAATCAATGCTTCCCATCTCAATGAACTTATTTACGGTATCTTGTTGAGAGGGCACACATTTTTATTAACAGACATAATTAACAGACTTAAAGTTCCCCTAGAACATCCACCTTACACTTCATCTCTGCTCTGAACATTTAAACACAAAAAAGCAATTTCCCTCTGGGATTAATAAAGTTCTATGAATCTTGAATTGAATCATGCTCATGCACATTCACCAGGAGTGTCTTTAGCTACTCAGCTCTGATTAACCCCGTCATGGATCTCTTCATAAGCTTGCATAGAAAAATTGCCTCCATATAAGTTGGACATACAGGCTTTTTTTTTTGGTAATTAAGCAATCTATTCAACATGCTGCTCATGTTTCAAGTTGATCTTAATGAGTTTGGCTTCACCTCGAACTGCGGCACAAAGGGATGTGAGTCACATGTATAGCTGTATGTTGATGAGGATTCAGAGGTCTGCCACACAAGTATCGGCCAGCAAACTAAGCATGAAATTCAATTTCCTGAGCTGACTGTAAATCAATAATTACCCAGGAGTTTAGCTACTGATAAATGGCGAAATGAGCGATACATGCTGAAAGGCCATACCCAATCATAAAGTGCGTCCTACCCAGCCGACGGCACTGACGGAAATAAAACGCTGGTGGAAACGAGGAATGCTGCGCTTGCTTTGTGAGTACATGGCTTTTCCATCTTGCGCCACGCTCAGGGCCAAGTCAGAGATCCGTAAATCAGACACATTCACCAGGCAAAAAGGATTAGAATTGAGCACTAAGTCTTTTTTTAGTGCCACTCCAAACCATACTGGCTTGGCACATGCTGGTGCCTTTTTAAACTGTATTTTCTTTAAGATATACAACTAAGTAAAAAATACATTTTATATATAATTATATATATATATATATATAAAAACACCCCATCTAGGTTATATTCTACATAGGATACATGAAAAGAGATGGATGTGCATACTTTTTGATTCATTCTGCCAATATTGTAAAATCTGTTTATTGCTCTTGAAGTGCCGCTACATCGGCAGGCTTTTTTTTTCTTTTCTTTTTTTAACACTCAAAAGTTAAAATATGGAAGCTGCCAGTTCCTTTATATTAGTAGTGGAAAATATTCTGACCCTTGGCAGGAATGGATTGCTTCAAAACTCACCCGAAATCACTGAGCACTCTAATTAGGGCCGACCACAGGGGAGTCAGTGGTGAAAAGCGGCTCGCAAAGAGCGAGAGAGTGGCGGCTTTAGCAGCAGCTGGTCTGCCAGGCCTGTACCAGTCCTAGTGATCAGGGGAAGCAGCCAGATGAGAAGAGGATGTCTATCAGGGTCTAGGCTTTACACCCTAAGGGAGAGAGGCGGGCAAGGGAGAAGACAAAGAGAGACACTTGTAAAGTTTAACTGGCAGAATTACAACCGTTTTTACCATTTTCCATGTCATTTAATATTGGATGTAAAGCTATTTGGCTACTGATGTAATGTCTGCTGATGAATGATCTTTCTTTTCCCTTCTTGTAGCCACAGGAGCGCTGGAGTTCACTGCCATTTTCTGCCATTTTTGGTTCATGGTGTGTTTTTGGAATTGACCAGGCCAGTTCCTATATTTCACTCTAGCTGAGAATGTGCTTAGAAATCTTTAGCATATTGTATTAAATATTCGATCATCTTAAATATTCCTCAGCTACATGTCAAAAAGATGGGAGATTTCAAAGAACATGGGACATTGAACTGTGGCGTTGTATCACAAACAAAGCCATATTGTGAACAGGCTTCAGGTTTCTCCAACTCCACAGACCGGGCAGGTGTCCAAGAAAGGAGTCTGAGATGCTGAAGAGCCTCAGCGCTCAGCCCAGGGCTTTAGCTCCATCTTGAACTGCTCTTTAGACAGGCTTCATTTAATTCCCAGCTTAATCTGCCCCTCCTACACAGGTAGCCACAGATAGCATTATCTCCTTGTGCAAGTGAGCCTGTCTGTCTTCGTTTAGGGCAGCTTGCCTCCTGAAAAAAAAAAAAAAAGGTTAGGTTCTGACAGGCCTCAGCGTGCTGCAGAAAAGTGCATTGCTAACACATCCCAGCCTCTAATAGACTCGAAAACATCTGGATTTACTGGCCGGCTACATGCGATAACTCGATAACACCACACCGGACCGCAGCTTTACAGCTCAGGAGAAGGTGGAGTTTGTGAACTGTTTATGCACTTGCCTTTATGCATGTGTGCGTGTGAGATTTGGAGTATTTGTAACTTCATCGTGAGCTATAGGAAGCAGTGATGGTGGAGACTGAAGCAGCATAACAGAGGCGGAGTAATTAGACTGACAAAGGCGGCTCTGTGCCTGGGCCGGGCCCCAAGGAGCCGGGCCGTCTGGGACAAGCAGGCTGCAGCGCGTCTCCTGCACTCATTGTGCACAGAGACTGGGAAGAGAAACACTCAGAGAGTCGGATTTGGCATTCTTGCACACACACACACACACACACACACACACATACACACACACGTTCCGCCACTGCTAATAAAAAACCTCTTTCCCACGACAGGCTGACAGGTGAGCCCTGGAGACGGCTAACCACAGTGACACATGTCCACCTGCCATAGGCGCAGACACACAAAACACACACACACACACACACACATATGCACACACAATACCTGCACTAAATTCTCTGTAAATGTATATGTAAAATCTCTGCCCATATGCACTAGTTGTTTGATGCCATGTCAAGAAGTTTCCAAAAACTATCAAGGCTAATAAACAAGTTTTTTATTATTACTATTATTATTATTATTATTATTAATATAATTAATAATAATAATAATAATAATAATAATAAAATATTCAATTATCCCAGTAAATAACAACCTTAACTGTTTGAGCCACAATACATTTACTTTACGTGCACCTTCCAAAATAGACAAAATTAAATTTTATATTAAATACTGAACACATTTTTTTTTTTTGCTGTTTGTCCCCCCGTGGATATGAAAAAAGTGTGAGTGTGAAAAGTCTGTTTTGAGAGATTACCAAATGCCATCACAACATTATTACCATGTTGTTTACACCAAAACACGTACGCTGCACTCTCCATCTGCTTTCCAAACCTCAGGAATGCAGCGGCTTTCTAATGGCTTGGGTGGACTCTCCGAGTTTCATATACACAGACAACACACAGCACAAGGAGCAACTGCCGAAGCCTGCACTAACCTACACTGCAGCCCGCAGGGAGTCGATTGAGCTCTCATGCTGTGTACACAGTGTGTGTGTGTGTGTGTGTGTGTGTACCTTATGTACTTTCTGAGCCCTGCTGTTGCGTGCTGCTTAGAGAGACCTTCAAGAGGAGCAATCAGATATACAGTATGTAGAAATCATGTAGAGAGCTGGGTCAGCTGTATGGCCAATAGTGGAGAAGAGAGCATCTTCTCCTTGAGCTTTTGGGACTTTGAACATTTAAAGTACACAGTTTATACTATAGTATGTCTTTGATTGCAAAAAAAATAAGAGAGAAGGTGGAGAAACCACCTTGCAAATGTTATAGAAGCCCAAGTCATAACTGATTAACAATGGACTTCGCAAAGATAATCTGTGGAATTTATGAATTAACAAAGATCACCTGTGAGTGTCCAGTCTGGGGTACACAGTGTTAAACAAGGGGCTCATTTAACAAACATATCTTTAACAAAATGAACTTATTAACCATGATGCTGGAGAATAGTGATGTAATTTCTGTAAACAGTGATTTATCAAATTGCCTCTTTTTAAACTTGACCATATTGCGCACAATTCAGCAATAACTTAAAATAACTTTCTTCTCTGTAATCTTAAATCAAAAGATGCATACACAACCAGAGAAGAGAGAGAGAGAGAGAGAGAACATTAACCCATAACCCACCAATAAAATAAGGCCCAGCTACTACACTCAAAAATAAATTTTTCCCTGATGTAGCTTTTCCATGTTGATATTATTTTAATTCAATTAAAATACATTCACTTTGTAAACAAATATAAAATTTCATCATTATTTACCATTATCTATTTTTGTTCAACTTGTGTACTTTACCTCGAGCGGAAACTCTGGCCTTAATTTAAATAGGTTGAAACCTGAATGATTTGTTCAGTGTGTTAAACAAATATTCTGATGCTATTTCCATTATTTAAATATTTTACATTACAGATGATAAATGCTTCACACCACATTTACATTTACAATATATAAATAAGTTAAGCAGCATTTTTATTGTTGCGATTGAATAAACTAAGAAATCATTCCAAAGTTGCAGAACACCAATCAAGGCTTAGTTTTACAAAATTAGAAACTTTTATGAAAAATTTTAAATAATGACCCGCATTAAAAAAGTGCAAAAGACAGTTTCTCACTCAACCGCTTATCCTGTACAGGGTAGCAGGAAGCCTGGAGCCAATCACAGGGGCTTGGGGCACATCCTGGGTGCCAATCTATCACAGTGCACATTAACACACTACGGGCAATTTGGGAACATCTATTATCCTACTCCACATGCTTTGGACTGTGGGAAGAAACTGGAGTACCCCAGAGAAAACCCACCAGGCAAGCAGAGAACATGCAAACTCCACACACACGGACCTGAGGTAGGAAACAAACCCCCAACCTTGGAAGCTCGAGGCCTCAGTGCTAACCGCTACGCTAGGCTTATGGTGCTGTATGTTGGGAGAGATTGGATTTGGGTGCAGAGTGACAGAGACAGTGGCAGGCCACCACGAGATCTCCAAAACATTCTAAGAAGAATCATTTACATGCATGTGCAACACTTCCACTAAAGTTAAATGAAAGGTCTTTGTTATTAGAATATACCCAATTTAGTGTTTCAACAAAACATAGATTGTTTTTTAGAACTTTCCTCAAAAATTAAGTTGTTTGGTGTTAAATGAAGCAAACATTAGAGCATAAAAGCTAGCCAGTTCCTCTGAGATCCAGAGACTCATTAACATCCTAACTCCTGGTAGAGACAGGACATGGTCGGTAGGGTCTCACATTGATAAAATCATCAACAAGATAACATTAGGTGGATCTTTTCCACAGAATCATTCTGCCCTTGCTACAGAGAGACAGTCAAAGTCAGAGATATCAGACAGCCTGCTAGCCCTGAGGGGCCTCTCACAGACAACCACGACCTCAAGTCTCCAACCTTATGCTTGTGCGGCACATAAAACAACCAGCACAGGCTGCAACAGGTCCCATCCAGCCCTTTGAAAACACTTCTGCTTTGACACAGGCATATCTGGGCTGATTATGGCCGCATTTCGACACGTCTCACCAGAGAGCCTGGCAGCCTGCCGCCTCCGTGCCCTATCTTTCCTGTTGCTCGTAGTTACTGAGGTTGCTTGCAGGAAGGCAGCAGAGCCGCAATTAGATGGAAATCTGTTTCCATGGATTTCTTCTCCTACTTTGAGCCTCTCCTTTGAAAAATAAGGCCCTCACTGTTTATTTGTTGTTGATCTCCTCTCTCTCATTCCGCAGAGACATGAATGACGAATTGTGCACTGACAACTCTGTCTTACGGGAACGTTATAAATGAGTCTCAATCTTGCAAGCAAGCAGATTTAGTAAGCATTACCATATTCAAAGAAAAGATTATAATCATCTTTAAATAGAATCGAGCAGAATGGCATATACTTTCCCTCCAGAGGAAATTAAAACACAGGCTAACCAAGCTGTTCTTTTAATATTGATGTGGAAAATCATCTTTTATAGCTCGAGGATTGGCCATGAGAGCAATCTCATATCAATTAGATACAAATAAAAAATTTTTTAAAAGAGATACTAGAAAGAAAAAACTAAAGTTTTCTATTACTGGCAGAATAGCTCAATCAGTTGTGACAGAGAGGCATTTAGCATGGCTTATGGTGCTGTATGTTGGGAGAGAAATTTGATTTGGGTGCAGAGTGACAGAGACAGTGGCAGGCCAGTAATTTTAGCTGTAATTACAAGGCATGGTAGGGCACCAGGGATGAATGTGATGGAGGCTCCTGAGGTACATTTTACTTCCAGCAGCAGAAAAAGCATAACTGTTACTAACACCATGTGACAGGGCTTTACTTCTATTTTACTTAAAGCATGTGGTCAGGTACAAACATAAGCTCTCTTCCATTCCAACATGAAGTCATTTTTTAATAAGGTAACCCACCAGTTATACCAGGCAAGACACCTAAGCTACCTAATAAACCTATCTAGCTAAAATAAAGCTAAAGTCTAAAGTGGAAAGAATTACACAGTCCAAAGATATGCAGATTAGGCTAATTGGTGTTCCCAAATCGCCTGTACTGTGATGGATTGGCAACCTGTCCAGAGTGTACCCCGCCTCGTGCCCCAAGTCTCCTGGGATAGGTTCCAGGCCCCATGCGACCCTGTATGAAGGATAAAGTGGTATAGACCATGAGTAAGTGATCTTCATTATATTTCTTAATGCCTTAATAAAAAATTTACATACCTAATACATCCATCACCATATATATATATATATATATATATATATACAGTA